>JAQIWG010005883.1:0-13968 GCA_034695025.1 Chamaedrilus cognettii | reverse complement strand
TGGCCCCCCCTGGCCTCTTTGCAGCGAAAAGTGGGGGGCCACTGGCCCCCCCGGCCCCCCCTGTGGCGCCGCCCATGATTGTGGGCATGAAATCTTTTGCGAGCAATCATTTAGCACTTTGATCAGGTCGGCTGATCAAAATGGGTCAGGTGAGGACACTGGTGACGGCCCAAAACAAAAATACGCGCTGAATCTGAACAGAAGTTGGCCATTTTGTATCGTGCTCTCAGAGGCCGTGTTGGTAAGTAATGCATCTTCGTTCGTCTGTATCTGACACCAACTGGCATCCCTAGCGCATCTTCTGGTGCGGATACACTATGGGCCATATCCAATGTTGATACTTTCGAAGGCGCATAGTTTCATTGATGCGATTGGTTGTGCATTACTATTTACCGTACGCATTGTGTTGTTCCTAGCCTACACGATATGAGCATGGGTACGATCAGATATTCAGAAAACCGAAAACCGAATTGCCAAAAGTGCATTTCGACAATATAAGACCGAAGTGCCGAAAAACAATTTTAGCTAGCGTCATATTTGCGAAAAAATTTCAATAAAATCTGAATTCCAAACGAAGCCCTAACCTTCCTAACCCCAATTACGACGTGAGTTGCGACTAAACGAGCGAACAGTAATGGGCTTCACACCAGGGTGAGGGGGAATAGGAGGAACCGGGTCGGGATGGTGTTACCGTTTGGTTTAGAATTTGTTTTAGAGTTGGATTTAGGTTAGTGTTTTTGAGGTTAAGTTTTGGGGTGGATTTTAAAAAAATCATTGCGTCGTAGGCATGACGATGAGTTACGGTACGACTTTATAAAGTGGGCCAAAAATATGCGGCAAGGAAAAAAAATTACGCGACCTAATTTTCAAATTTTCATCTATGATTAATGCGTGTATTGGGTGGACAAAATTGCGCAGTTATAGTTATGACTAAATGAAAAGAAAATGCTGGTTCTGCTGTACGTTATGTAGTAGGTACTGAGAGACGCATAAAAATCTTAAATTTAACTCCTTGATGCAGTACAGGCAACTACTTGCAAAAACCAATCTCCATTACGTTGTGTATAGGATGACCAGTAAATAAATGTGGATTCTAGGGTTTCATGCAGGCAAGCATCACACACACATACACTTGCGTTTTGTGGCCACATTCCCCGCTTACGCAGGGGTAGGCCAATTGCAGCCATGCATAACCGCCCTCCACTTTATCCTATTCATCGCATCCTCACATCGTAATTTTTTAGCTTTCATATTCTTTTCTGTCAGGCTTTGCCATGTCGTTTGCGGTCTCCCTACACGTCTTTTCCCAACCTCATAATCCATACATTTCGGCAGTAGTTGCAGTTAAGCATCAAACATCAAATTTGAAATTGTACCGGTTCTGAAGATATATCTGTAGTCGAACTGAACCAACTTTTGATTCTCTGAGCTGTGCATTTTGAATCATTTGAATAGAGAAAAAACAAACATTTAATTACAAATGGCATAATGCAGTAGACAATGCGGTATGTACCATTTTTGACTTTTTTGCGATCAAAAGCACTGCCATTTTTGCTTAGGCTATTATTAGTTTGCTGAAAGTGAAAGGATGAACGTGTGGATGCGATGGATAGGATAAGGTGGAAGGCAGGTGGGCACGGCATATGGCCTCCCCTGCGTAAGCGGGGAATGTGGCCACAAAAAAATTTCAGCGAACTAATAATAGACACACGTGCGCATGTGTGTATTATTAGTTTGCTAAAATTTTTATCACCTGTTATTTAATGATAGATTATAGTAGAGTACTTAGCACTGGTCAAAATTGGTGCATTTTAAATTAAAATTGTGTAGCCTATAGGCTAATGCTCTATTTATGTACTAAACCAAATTGGTACAAAATTGAACCAAAATTTGATATTGAACCAAAAATTTTGAGTGCCATGATTCGGAATCTAAATCAAATGATGCACGATTATAAATGATTTTTAATATTACGATGTTGATGACCAATGATCACAAAATTATGAAGATTATCCTCGTCGGCCAAGAAATCAACAACAGCAACACAATGACACCACAGCCACGCAACTAGTTGGAAACTGCAACTGATTGTTGATCGTATCTCACTAATTATAATTAACAAATTCATTAGACTAATTAAACATACAGTGATCAGCGCTAATTTGGCCTAGCTAACTTAAAGTTCTGCCATCTGCAGGTCAACATCAAGTACAAGTAAAACTTTTTGTTTTCGCAATTAAGTGAGTATGCTATTGTTGCATTTTGTCACATTAACTTTTCTGGTACCAAACTCCTATCTCGAGGAAGCAATTTAGATTAAAACAAATTTTTGAGATACGGTTCTGAATATTTTTGTATTACATGCTTTTGTTTTAAATTATGCTTAAAATTTATGAATTTTCTGTACTTTTAGATAATTTGTTCGGCACTGGAATTTTCAAGGTTAGTATTCTGGTGCATTTTTTATGGCAATCGTTGCCGAAACTTTTTCTTTTTGATGACACCTACTCACCTAGGCTATATTTTTTCTTTTTGATGACACCTTCTACGGCCTATTTTGACTACCAAGTAATTACGTAGGCACAGAAATAGTACCTTTTGCTGGTATGTGAGCCTGAAATGATTAAATAAGTTTCTGGTGGTGTAGGATACTTTTATAGAAAGAAATAAACATTTTTGACAGTGCCTACAGTTTGAAGAGTCGTCGTTTAACTTGTGTTTTTCTTGATATTGATGATCTTAAATTTTAGAATATTTTTTTTGTGAATTTAGCGAATATTTTTACATTATATGCTTTAGAAAAAACTGCACTGTAGGCCTAATTTGTTTTCTGTAGTCACATGAGCAGTAACCTTTTAATTTAACATTTTGTTTTTATTTTGCTTTGAGCGCATGGCACAGAGGGGCATTCATTGTCTGCTTTTTCTGCATTTTTCTGTAGCGAATAATTTTTATGAGAAAAATCTCTAACAATTTTCTGTGAATATATAAAATTTTGCTTTCATGCGATTGAGAATTTTAGAGCAACATTTTGTTTCTATTTTGCTTGGAGTGCATGGCACTGAGGAGCATTCATTTTCTGTTTTTTTCTTTAGCGAATTGGTTGTTATGAGAAAATCTCGTAACAATTTTCTATCAATAGAAAATAGGTCCAACAGCTTTCTTTTTATACAATTCACAATTAAAAAACGAAATTTTATTTTTATTTTGCTTTAAATGCATTGCACTGAGGTTGGATGTTTGTTAAATTTTTCTTTAACGAATTGTTTTTTGCGAGAAAATTTGACAATACAAATCTTAATATATTCTATTTTTTCATCATACAATTTGCAATGTATGAACTTTTTCTAACAATTTTTGTTTCAACTCATTTTTTGTGTGCCGATGAAGTTGTCGCGTTAGCGAGAGAAACTTTTAAGTAGATATTTTTATAGTGACATTTTAACTGAATGCCGATTTTGTGACCAGCTGATATCCTTTTTTAAAATTTAAACAACTGCGAGAAAAATTGCTGGACAAAATTTTTTTGCGGAAATATTTCATGGTAAGCGAATATAATAAATTCGTTTTTGTGAGCTTTTTCTTAAAAAATTTTCAAAGATTTCAAAACAAGATTTTTCTGAGATCTTTAAGCAGACTTTGTGCAATACGGTTATCGCTGGTACCACCAGAGATATTTATTATATTCTGACACTTTTTAGCACATTTGTTTGCCGGCATTTTTTGGCCGAGCATTTTATTTTTACACTTGAAATTTTTCTTCCCATTCAGGACCCCTCTCCAGTTCCCCTCTTCAGCCTCTATCAACAACAAAAATGCAGTCGTATGAAGAAGTTGGTGGTTATGGAGTCGGTGACTACTATGGCATGCAGGGTGCGAGTGGTGGATACGATGCTAGTGGTTTCGGCGGCAGTGCTAGTGGCTATGGCGGCGGAGAAGGCTTCGCACCCAAGCGAGGTGGCGGCGGCGGCTTTCGCGGTGGAGCCAGGGGCGGTGGCATGAGCCGTGGCGCCGGAGGAATGAGGGGCAATAGCTTCTCCGGCGGTCCCAGAGGCGGTGCTAGGGGCGGCGCTAGGGGAGGCGGGATGAGCCGAGGCGGAATGAGCCGAGGCGGCGGCGGTGGCGGAGCCATGCGAGGAGGCAGGCCGATGCGCAGTCGCGGTGCAGGCCAGCGCTTTAACCCCATGGCATCCAGCGGAGGCTCGGGATTTGGAGCCGCTGTGGCCGGTCACGTCGTGTTTGCGTACAACATTGGGCCGCAAACGGGAGAGGAGGATGTGCAGCAGCTGTTCTCGCTGTACGGCACCGTAGCAAAGGTCGACGTCATCTGGGATCATGAAAAGAACATGGGCAAGGGGTACGCGTTTGTCACGATGCCCGATTACGACGAGGCGACCAACGCTATCCAGCAGCTGAACGGCTACAATTACGCGGGGAAGCCGCTGCAGGTGTCGTTCAAGTCAGCCAAACAATGAAGTCTGGTTGAGATGAGAGTGTGTTGTTTTGGGACAGACTGAATACGGAGAGGCAACTAGGTGAGAGAAAATGAGCGTGGACTGGACTTAGCAATGTGGAACACACTGCAACATTCCGGGTGACTAGTTGCTGCGCTGATATTTTTATGTTAAGACAGTGAGTTCAATATTACGTTGGATTTTTAGCCATTGGTGATGTGGCGTACAAAAGGTTTTCTTTTGCACCTCTGCAGGCAGCATATTGATTGCTGCTGTGTGCATTCAAATGAATGCCTTTTTGCAAAATAGAAATAACTTTTTTGTCTTTTTGGTATTCATATAATATTTTTATCCGTTTAGAGTTTTAGAAATTGATCTGATTAACATTTTAAAGCGTTTTATTTGTTTAAAACTTTGCCTTCGTCTAGATTTTTAAAAGCTTTGTTTGCTCGAAATAAAAAAGTAATGATTCAACTTCGTTATTAGGTGTGATAATTAATCTTTCACCGAACGACAGATGATGTAGGCTAGAAGGAAGTGCAGCAGCTGTTTATGATCTGGTAGAATTTGAATTTTTGTCTGGAAAGCATTTGTTTATTGTGTGGTAAAATGGATTTTTGGTTGAAAATTTACCCGTCAAAGCACTCAACCATTTTCAGGCAACTGATGTGTACTTCAGAAAGCTGATATTTTAACTATGTGTGTTACAAACAAAAGGAACAACTAAGATGCTTTTGTTGAAAGCAATTTTTCTCGCGAGTTGTTGAACTAAACAATGACTGTTTAGTGCTTTGTTTTACAACTGTTAAAGTTTGAGTAAACAAAAAGTTAAGATCTTAACTTTTGAACTCTTCTTGAAGAAAAAGTTCACTTTTTGTAGGATAGATAGGCTAGTGAAAAAATTGATAATAATTTAATAGATAAAATGGTGACCTATGAAACCTTAAGTCATAAACAGCTTTAGTTTTTATGTGCGGTTGTAAAAAAAATTCTAAACAATTTTTGTATTTGATAAACACAAAGTAATTTGAAATTTGTATGGAAATATTAAAATGAAGCCTTTCGGCAACAATTCTAAAACGAATAGGCCAAATGAACCTGCAATATTTCTCCTTGCAGGTGCCTTGTAGGTGCCCCTTGCAACCAACTTTTTTGGGGGGGCCTGGAGCGTGATTAGCTCCCCTTGATTTCATTTTATGGGACGAATTTTAAACTTTAGAATTCTGTGGCCAGCCCTAAGCACAAGCGCTGTATAGAAAAGAAAAACCGAAAAAAGCGTCACAAATTAAGAGTGATTTCAAAATTCCGTAAGCACCCCGCCCTGCCCCCTGGCTTGTGAGTTCTGAAAACGAAAATGTATCGGTTGAGTTCAAAAAATCTCTCAATGTTGAGCAACAAAAGGGTTGCCCTCTAACAATTTTTTTTGAGCGCGAGCACTAACTGGACTAATTGATTCATTGAGATAGCTAGGCCTTTATAATAATTATTATCAGCGAAGAAACTTGCTTAGGCTAAGCATCTAAGGCTTAGAATATAAATTAATCGGTATGGAATTGACTACCTTAGAATTGACTTACGAATTTTTTTTAGCAGGGCATGTTTTTAGAAAATACATCGGCATCAACTGCACACTCAGGTATGCTCAGTGGTGTAGTGGGACCGGTAATCGGATATTTGCTTCACGGATTTCTGCTCCACAGACATTTCGCCCAAATGTGTGGTAGGACATCTACTCCACTGATATCTGAATCATGGGGGGAAGACGTTTGCTCCACAGAAGAATTTTTGTGCCGTTGTCGTTGCAGGCTGTTCATGTAGTTATGTAGCTTAGCTGTAACATGCACGCTATGAAAAGATGCTTTTGATCGAGGGTCGATCATATAATAGTAATAGTCATCATAATCATCGTTTTTGACGTCCATTCAAATGTGTTACAAGCCAAGCCTGTAACGCCGCTTCCATCTTAACACTGGTTAATCGTTTATATTGAAGCTATAACAAGTTACCTTGGACTCGAACCCAGGACCCTGGACTACGTGCGTCGTATTAACCACTACACAACCGCATCTCGCTGCAGTGCTGTCTAATCTAGAATTTTTTTGTGATCTTTATGATTTATAAAAAAATGATTAAAAAATTTATAACCCGACTTGCCATTTCCTCCCCACCCTCCCACTCATGGAATAATTTGAGGCCGAACAAAATGTGACCCCTTCAAGACTGGCTCAAATCCGACCCGGCTGATAGGATAGACAGAGTATTAGATGTATGTAGGAATGACTTTTGCACCACAGAAGCAGAATAATGGTGATACACAATTATGATATAAAAGGCATTTATATATTTACTTTTGTAACAAATCAGAATCGTATATTTACTTTTTAAAATGACTAAAATACTTTTTTAAATTTAATTTTTTTTGTGTTATAGTTGGATGGGAAGAGTTATTGAATTTGATTGGGCTTTTATTTGCACATCATTCTTTTAAATTTATGTAAAAGTGAAAATGGTAGTTTGAAGTAAGCGAGAAAATCGGAATAAAAGTCTTAGAAATTAATTAGTTACAAAATCGTTACATCATATATAAAAATATACAGGCCCGGACCTAAAACAGACTAGTTTTAGAAAATATCTACACTATATGGTCTAAATTATTTTGAGATTTTCTCTGCTATGTAGTCTGAAAAACTTGGCGGAATATCTACGCAATACGGTCTAAAAAAATTATAGAATTTCTATGCTATATTGTCTGAGAAACTTTTGTAATTTCTACATGTCATGTACAGACTGGCAGAATTTCTAAGCTGTATTGTCTAAAAATTAGGAGAATTTGTACTCTGTGTAGTCCAAAAAAGCTCTCTGCCAGCTGTCCACCAGCTATCAACCAGCTATCTGCCAGGAGGTCTTCTCTTTCTTTTTCTGATTCTTGCACTTTTGCGCTACCCTCTGCTCTGCTAGCTATCTGACAGCTGTGTGACAGCTATGTGCCAGCTATGTTCCAGCCAGTGGCGTAACTTTGAACTGAAAAGTGATGGTGACAAACTGGGCCAAATAAAACAAGGCCTTAAAGAATGTTATTTGAAGCACCTAATAGCAAATAAAACATGATACATGTTTAGCTTGCGAGAGTATTCTAATCGTATTAAAATGGCTGATTAAAATTGAATTGAGCAGTCATCAAGCTCATCAACAGATTATGTAAATAATTTCTGTTTATTTTCAATATTTATTGGCATCCACTAAAACATGATATACACGAAAAAAGTTCCTTCCACAAGAAAAGTTCAAATCTTCAAGAAAAGTTCAAGTTCAGAAGAAAACAAAACATCTACAAAAATTGTCCACCTCCAAAAAAAAATTCAAATCCACAAGAGAAGTTTGCATCGAGCAGAAAACAACACATCCCAAAAAACACTAATGCACAATAAAAGTTTACTTTCACAAAAAAGTTCAAATATGCAACAGAAGTTCAGAACAAGGTTGAGAAAGAAAAGACATTCACAAAAAAAACGATATCCACAAGAAAAGTTAATTTTCACACGAAAAGTTGCAATCTAGGCTACATGGTGTTCAAAAAACCCGGACCTCTATAGCTAAATGACGTAGCTTTGCCAGTTACTGTAGGCATATCTCATATGTATATGCCAGATATTTTTATGAAATTTGCAGAGATTTGCAATGAAGTATTGCTGATCAAATTTAAACTGCAAATTGTACCAGATTAATATTCGGGTGCAATTGCAGCTGAAACTTGCTTGCTATTATTAATTATTAGTAGTATCAATAATTTGCACAACATTAGCTAACAATATCATTGTAAGCTAATATTGTGAACGCTTCGCTAATGCGTGGCTCAGGCAAGGCTGCGCAACTGCCGATAAAGGACATTCTAAATTGATACCGTCAATATCTTGTAGCCATTCAATTAATACTTATGCCTACTATTTAATTTGGTCGCAGATGCAAGACATATTTAACAAACATCTCACTAAGAAAACCAATGCAATCCAGAGCACAATAATTTTGCAGTGAAAGTGTTGGCTGATCGAATTTATGTTGAACAAATTTGATAAGCGCGTTATTGATAGCGCTGCGTGGCGATGGCACCTCTGTACACCTCTGCGCGCGCGCGTGAATGTAACGGCGGACACTTTGAAATGCTACATTTGTAGAGCTTAGTTGCGTGGCTGTATTGCACGGGCAAAGAGATTAAAATTAAACAATTCTATCTATTATTTATGAAGATACACAACCAAAACAAAGCGGTCCGGGTTTTTTTAACACCATGTAGAAGAAAAGTTCACATCCACAAGAAAGCAAAATATCCACAAAAACATGACATCCACAAGAAAGTCACTTCTACAAGAAGAGTTCAAACTCGCAAGACCTTCACATACCCTGAAAAACAACAAAAGACGTCAACAAAAGCACGACATCCACAAAAAAATGAACTTCCAAATAAAAAGTTCAAATCCGCAAGAAAATTTCACATTCACAAGAAACCAACATATCCACAAAAAACATGACATTCACAAGAAATTTCAGGCCACAAACGGCTGGGCAGCATCGATCAGCTGCTGTAGATTGATTATTATGGACACTTCTGCCACACTAAGGTTTTCTGCTTTTTACCAGGGCAGCATTAAACAGTGGTGGTGATTATCATCATTTTTCAAAAAGTGGTGCTGATTATCACCACTTTTTAAAACGTGGTGGTGACAAATCACCAACGTTACCAAAAGAAGTTACGCCTATGCGCTGAAGGCTAAACTTATACATTTTTTATAACCTGTAGACGCATTTTTCTCTACTAATTACTATAGTAATATAGGCCTACAACATTAGTTAATTTGCATTGAGTTTCTTATGGAATTCTTTGGGCAAACTACATCCTTCCAGCGATAGTCCACATAAGGGTGTTCTTCTTTATCCGGATTATAACCAACGTTCTTTCTTTGAAGGAACGTGTGTATGTCGTTAAAGCTGGGTCGGTGCATTTCTTCACGCTTCCAGCACGTCATCATGAGGTCAAATATTTCCTTTGGACAGTTAGGTGGTTGTAGAAGAAAGGTGATATACTCGCTGCTGTTGCTATGGAGAAGAGAAAACTGTTCAAGGATGTGTTCGTTAGAAAGTTCGAAGAAGGGTTGTTCACGAGCATATGTTAGTATCTCCCAGAGAGTCACGGCGAATGACCAGATGTCACTCTTGCATGAGAACTTGTTCTAAAAGAACGTCAACATCAAAAGTGACTGAATAGTTGAGTTACCGTAGCTAAACAACAATCACATCAAGCGCTGATGACGTAGTAAGTATTATAGTAGGCCCTACTAAGGCTAGTGTTAGAGTTTGCGGAATATAATGCAAGTCAGTATATATCGTTATGAAGGCTTTTAATTAATTTAAATGAGTTAACATGCTAACATAAGAGAACGACCGCTGCTAACAATAGAAAATCTAAAAAGTACACCAATTTTGTAGTTGAACGCAAAAATGTAAGCCCCCCCATATTGGAAAACTGTTGCTTGGGAGCCGGGCGGGGAATGCAGCCGCTTTAGTGCGAGTGTGTGTATCAAGTTACAGCGTTAAACTTTAACGAATTGAAAATCTAATAATACAATAACACAAATTCGACATTACACAAACCAATATAACAGCCTCCCAAGACATCCATCGAATGGGTAGAGCAGCTGTGCAGCCTTCAAGCCTGTAGTAGTCTGAACCGTACAGGCTGGGACCAATTCCCAGATCGGAGATTTTGATCGTGAGCTTGTGTCCAACAAGACAGTTTCGCGTTGCGAGGTCGCGGTGAACCAGATTGAGAGTTTCAAGGTATTTCATGGCAGATGCAATTTGCTTCGCCATATAGATGAGGCAGCCGTAACTATAGGTAACAACACAAACGGTTGCTTA
The DNA here is from genome assembly GCA_034695025.1 of Chamaedrilus cognettii. Lineage (NCBI taxonomy): Eukaryota > Metazoa > Annelida > Clitellata > Enchytraeida > Enchytraeidae > Chamaedrilus > Chamaedrilus cognettii. The sequence goes on along the minus strand of JAQIWG010005883.1, from coordinate 3,601 downwards.
AACACTATTAATGCAGAAATGTGATCAACCAGATGAAAATGACTTGACTAGACATTTTACATTTAATATATATAGAACTTTATTTCATCAAAACGGTAGCGCAAACACACACAATAGAATTAAAAATAGCACACAGACAACCGACGTACAGCAAAAAAACAGGCAATACAAGAAAGATAATGGAATTAAAGCCATGGCAATTTAACAACATCCTTTGAAGCAGTTACTGTCATACTGGAAATATTAGGTAAACAGAGCAATTCAATACTAAATATTGTTTTGGAAGTGGCTCCACAAAGCCAACTTACAATTTACTGAATTCAAGAACGGAGGGCAATTTATATTTAACTATTAAATCTTGAAGCTCAGCTTGTCCAAGTTTGATGTATAGAAAGTTTATGTGCAAATTCTTAGACATTGCTAAACCAGACAGATGAGGCTTCAATGAATTTGATGAAGAATTCGATGAAGGAAACCTTCATCGAATTCATTATTTGATGTGTCTGATGATGTAATCATCAGATCAGATCAGATGTAATTCTTCATCATCTGCGAATTTCCTAATTTTAAAGAATTTATCAATCATATTGTGCACTTCTGCTTTCAGCTTTTTAGTGTGAAAACTTTTCAAAATACAGGGTCAGAAAGTAATGAGCGGGTGTCGAGAATTTCTTGCAAACTTTAGAAAACGTGGTACGGTACTTTGAAAGGTCATTACTCAGAAGGCAGCAGGTAAAACTTCATTAAGTTTTCACCATTGGAAAGCAGTACCTTGGTTGCTGTGGTATCCTACTTGCTTACTCTTTTAGTATTAAAGACAGCAATTTTGTATGATTTTGTGTGCACACCTAACAATTTGTCTTGCTCAGGTGACAATAGCCGTACCAAACAGGCCAGCACTTGCATCAAAATGCCACTCTACAGTAAACTGCATTCACATGTGACAAAAATGCATTTAACTTTTGTCAATTACACATTTCATATTATGGGTCATGCACTTTACTCGCGAATTTGACCAAACTGTCCCCAGTTGAAAGTTTGAGGGATAAAAACGCCAAGACATACTATCTGAAATACCTTAAATATTTTATTTTTTAGTCAGGTTGTCCCACTCACCGTTAGTTATGCAGCAAAAAGGATTTGTTTCAATCCCAATCTAAACCTTAATCCCAAACTCTAACTTAATCCATAGCCCATTCCTAACCCTAACCCTTGAAAAAACACAGAAAAACACATTTTGCCCACATTTGCCCACATCCCCCTTCCTTAGTGTTTGAGCCTGAAGATTTTGTAATTGTGTATAGTGCGGGTCTCCATAGTCATCGAATAATGCAATGGGATCAACGTGAAAAAACTCTTGTAGACATCAAAATGCAACATGCATCATTGCATTGTTGTAGTTGCCTGGACAACAGGGGAAAAAGATTGTCGGTCCATGAACAAAAAAGTTTGAGAAGCATTGTAGGCTATAGCAGAACCGCTATAAACACATACCGAAACTACCTTAAAACTTGCGAGTGATTTTGTGTGGTTGCTGGTGAAGTAGCTTCTGGAACTGTTCGTTGAAGATACTGGTACAGGTTCCCTCGCAGGTATTCGACAACAACACCAGGACATTCTTCCATTCGACAAATTCCCAACACTTGCACAATGTTTGGATCACATAACGTTAACGCAAGGGCTGTCTCCCTGAAGAATTCCTTCCTGTAGAAATTAAATCAATCATAAATTATTAAACAGCTTTTATAGATGATGAAAGATACACGTCTGTGCCTTAAAAGACAATTTTAGAACTAAATCGAAAAGGTAGGCCTAGCATCAATTGCATTCTGGTCATCTTTCTCAAATTCTGCTCTAATCTGCAATTTATAGGTTACGGAATGAAATGTTCAAGAATATTTGCAAAAAATATGAGCTAATTCCGCAAACAGGAGACCGTCATAGAATATGTAATTTAAGAACTAAACAGCAACTTTATGGCCGTAGTGAAAAAAATATATTAACGGTGCTCAAAATTTTGAACTATTAATCTACAATTTATAGGTTACGGATTGGAATGTTAAAGAAAATTTGCGAAAAATAGGAGCTAACTCCGCAAACAGGAGACCGTCACAGAATGTGTAATTCAAAGAACTAAACAGCAACTTTATGGCCGTAATTTTAAGAATATATCAACAGTGCTCGAAGTTTTGAACTATTCCATCACTTTGCGTGTGAATTAAGGATAAAAAAACTTAAATGTACAAATAATTTTATTGATTTTTTTTATGTTTCTACATAATTTACATAAAATTTGCAAATAGCAGAAATCAGAGTGGCGTATTGACCATCTGTGATCAGAGTCGGTTGATTTTGGTAAAAGAAAAAAACTTAAAATTATGAGTATAGGCGGCTAGGCGTTTGGTCTAGCTGCATATACTCATAATGTCATGCTGATTTCTATTTTGGAGTATGGAACTGAGTACAGAATGGAGAATGGCATTCTAATTCTATACTCAATTCATGCTAATTTAAACATTTTGGCCTTGAATAATCATATATATATATATGTGATAATCACATATATATGTGATATTGGTGTCGCGCTAATGAAAGTGGCAATAGAGTAATTGTGAATGTAGTGGACATATATAATTCATCATGTCAAAGGATATGTAAATGTTTAAACTTAATCTACTGTCGCGAAATAACTACATCAATTCAATTTCACTTTTCAGTCCAAATACACTAACCATAATGCTTTAGGATACATCTAATAGTAACGTGACTGAGTCAATAATAGATTTATAGAACAAAAATCTATGCTGATTTCTTTAAGAGTATACCTGGTCGGAGCGGCATTCTTGTTTAGCATCTTCACTGCAACCAGTGTTGGTTGATGCTCCATTTTCGGTAGATTGCCGTCATTTAATCGACTTGAATGAGATTGAAATTCAGAGAGATGAACCTTGAAAATCAATGAAGACATGCACAGTAAAATGGATTTGCATAAATGCTGTCCAAAATTTAAATCAAATTCATTTTTAATCGAATATAATTGGAATAAATTTTGTGTTGCAGAATTGCGCAGTTCAGAATCAGTTGTCATAAATGGCTAAAAGTTGAGCCATCGAATGAAATGCACATATATTTCTGTGGTTAGCATGATATTAGTTGTTGAAAACATTTTATGTGTTGAGATATTTGTAAAGAATTAGGACCAAATCAACATAGAAAGGAACTCATGTAAGCTGAACGGTACATGAAAAGGGGATTAAGAGGCAGCGTAATGACGAAATTAGTTTTAAAGTATGCTGCCATTGGCTGCAAAGACTACTGTATGCGCCAACAGCTATATTGGCATAACTGTTCTAGGTTGATAATAGTCCAAATTCTTTGGATATTTGTATTCTATGTAAATTGCATTTTATAATAGACCACAGTCCTGAAATAAAATCGTTTATGACGTTAACATTTAATCAGCAAAAGGGGTGATGTCACTGATGTAATATGATGTACACCTGATGTCTATGATACCATACTGTATATACAGTATTGCTCAAAAGTTTGAGCCCACCAAGTAAACCGTTCAAGGTTAAATTCCAATTATATTTATCAGGCA
>JAQIWG010005882.1:0-13968 GCA_034695025.1 Chamaedrilus cognettii | reverse complement strand
TATATAATTATGCATAACATTATAGCACACATAATGCGACTTCGATCCCCTGCAAGTCGGGAAACAATTAATTAGCTTGCAGCCAAGAGCTCCCCCAGCGAGTCGTTAAAGGCGACTAAAGAGGGTTGAGAGGTCTATGGGTGGATTTCCGCACAGAATCGGTCCGATAATTATCGCGCGGTACTTAAGCTCCCGAAACCAAACCACATACAAACGCCGGCTTAATTAAACCACAATGTCATAGCCTACAAGAAAATGATTGATGTCGTTATAGCATCGTTATAGCAAGCAGGCTATTAGGCTATCTACGGCAGCAAATAACGTAATCCTATGCCATAATAATTATTATATTAATTAAAACTTTTCATTCAAACACAAATCCTAACACAAACATAAAACGTCCGTATATCAATCAACGTTGACGATGAATCTACAAGCTATGGCATGTTCATTGCAGCCTGATAGTATGTAATAGGACATTGTATAGAGGTCTACATGACATTGTATGCTGCACTACAATCAACGCACAAAGCTGGGGATCGGAAAACACCGTTTTCACAAATTAAGGCACAATCGTTTCAGTTTAAAAGTAAATTTATTGACTTCAGTTTAAGTTGGACTTACGACAAAATCGTTGTCGTCCTCGTTCTGAATGGTGACGAGGTCCCCCCCCTGCCCCATGCACCAAGCCCGCGCGGCGTGCCAGCTCAGCTCGGTGTGCACAAACGCATACTCAGTCTGTTCGCGCACGACCCACGACGTACCCTGACCTTGACAACCCCCACACCGATAAACTTACAGCCAGCTGCTCGTAGTGGCTTTTGTGGATTTGGATAAAATTGTAGGCCCACGAAATAATAGTGACTCTGATCAAACCAAGATCTATGATTTTTTGCAAGACTTGTAGGCGTAGGCTGCAGCAGAGCATATCTTAGTTAAATGTTCATTATAACAGTACCGTACTCTTGAACTATAGCACATAAAAAAGTAATAAAGTGAATTTTATGAACGAGTACCGTAATCCAATAACAGCATTCCATTAGACAAAAACATTAATTTATCTTCATTTTACTCATGTTTAGAGGCCTATTTGACTATAAAGATGAATTGATCTGAATAGCCCTACTTCCCAGTTGAGCTGTTAATTGTCATTGTATTGCAATGAATATAACACTGATACAATGACATGAACTACATACCGTACACTACAGTTAGTTGGCAAAACGTCAATACGAGTGTAAGCAACACGTCGAGCCTCTTCCTTCCTCCTCTAAGTAGACGCGCGTATCCATCAAAAGTACTCATGGCCTGCTTGCAGTACCAGGATTCTTTGCACAAATATAAAAAATATGCTTCTGTGAATCCTATTAGAGGATACGAGATCAAGACTTATATTGGTCTTCACCATTGCGAGTTAATCTCGAGTTGGTCAATGGGCGAGTTGAGAGTGACCGTTGTCAATCTCCTGTGCCTGGCGTGACGTCACTCTATTCGCCGATTGAGCCAACTCGAGGCTAACTCGCAATGGTGAATACCGATATTAGTTAATTAAGAAGCTTAATTAACAAGCTTCAGTCAAAGTGGGCTAGTATGGTGTTTGCTGACTGGGCGTTCAGTGTTCCGCTGACACTTTGGAGGTGTTGTGGCGCCGTCAACTTTTTAGCCTAAGCTAGCCTATATTTTTGAGATGATCTTAGATTAACACTATTCAACGCTGTTAACATTTACATGTACATATCGGTGTTTTCGTACTCGGTCACGAACCTATGGACAATAGCCCTAATTGTATGATGGAATGCAATGAAAAATGACGATTGTCGACCACGATTTGTTGAATTCTGTGTTGCATAATTAGTCATTAATTAGTAATTGATTAGTAATTAATAGTGTTGCATAATATAGCGCTGCATAATATAGCGTTGCATAATATAGCGTTGCATAATATAGCGTTGCATAATATAGCGTTGCAAAATATAGCGTTGCGTAAACTGTAATAATCACCGACAACATTATCATCATTCCAATATCATTAGCACAATGTCGCTTTTTATTAAGTTGGTCGATTCCGGTCCAGCCCTGGTGTTAGACCACAGACTGTTGTCTAGCAGAGTGCGGGCATTAGTCTGCGTACAGTTTTTATCATAGGGGCAGAACTGCGTCCATTATAACTCACACCAATATTAGCAGTGCTAGCCATAAACAAATTTTGCAGCAACATCGCAGAGCATCGCTTGTTGAGCGCGTTCGTTCAGATTGATTGGCGTATAGTGACAATTATTTGCTTACGCATTCCGAAGGTCAAGTACACAGGACTTGGCAATTCAATCGCCTATTGTCATCTATAAAACGCCTCCCTACTCCAGATGCCCATGCAAGAGATCTCAATTTATAATAAAATATATATTGTCTGCCACAAGACCTATAGGCTACCGCAATTCTACATCACGGAACACATTGCATAAATTTCTGGTGAACATTATTAAGACTTTACAGTTACCGCGCCATTAACACTTGATCAATTTAGCGTGCTACAGCTCGGTTTTGGCATAGGCCTACGAGAGAACAATAGAATGACAATGCGTCTTTTTTGGATCGTCTATAGAAGCTGGCAGCTAACACTATATCACACAAATATCACTAACAGCGGCAGGTTTGTGTAATAACACTAATACTATCCTGTATTTTGTACACGAAGCCTACAACTGGGCCCAATAGCATTTGTCATTTTAAATTTAAGCTATTCATGAGATACGTTTGTTACCAATTCATCTTTGCAGCGGTCTTGCGGCCCACTTCTTCGTTATGCTCTCTGCAAAACTCTAATAAGAATTATTGGCGTTATAAAAAAAGGCTTCCATGAATCACTTTTCTTAGTTAGCCTACTATATATAGATCAGCACTAATCCTCGTTTAAGGTCATTCAAACGACAATAATTTGATCTTAATGTTCAACACTTGCGAATTATCTAAAATCTGCTCCGTATTGAACAATTGAAGCTCTGTTGAAGGATTTCCCGAGCTACAAAATAGAATATCGGTGAAGCTTTGTGCCGATTCTTCAAAGTAAAGCACCAGTATAATTCGTCACGCGTGCAGGCAGGCATTGGCTCAGTGACTGTTCACACTGTCTTGTCCCAAAAGAAGCGCTTACCCGCCTATTTTCACCCGTCATAATGCGCGCGATTCGAACCCATTAGCTTCCTTGTGCCTTTGAAAAAGCCGACTGAACCGAGTGACCTTAATGGTCCAGGGCAAACTGACCGATTGAGGTCACCCGCGTGGCGAGTATTGCGTAGTGTGTAAGGCGAGATTTTTAACGCAGGGCGTCGTTAAAATACTTCAACTTCAACTTCAACTTCTCTACTGCACTCCACCCTATTGGATGATTATTTGCAAGGCTGACGAAATTAAGCGCCTTTGCCAAGGGTGCACGAAGTGACTCGAAATCTTTTGCTTGGGTTCGAACCGACTCTCTGCCACACTCGCAATCCGAAGTCCGCGACTTAGACAACTCGGCCACAACGCTTCGCTAAATATGCACTTCGTCTATCTGCTATGGCGTAATTTGAGATTGATGAAAGTTAGCAAATTTGAACCTATCTTTGCCGATTAAAGCTGCAATTTTTACGATAGGTGAAAACCGTGAAATCGTCAAAGCAGCATCAACAATATTATTATTTATTTGTGATTTATAAGTGTTTATCATTGATCCGCTCTCGTGATCAACTTGATTTGGCCTGTGAACTGTGAATCAGTTTGATCGTTCAACGTGAGCTACTCAGATTGCTTTCGTCTGCATAGCCTAACAAAGATCGCCCATACTATACTGCATGGGAAAGCACTTGATTTATTGCGTCTTCTCGTGAAATACTTTCGGCAAACTCAAATTAGGTCATCTTTCTAATTTTCTCTCACCGCGTTCACAGGCATAATTATAATACACACGAGCAGTGGACAGTCCACGACACGCCCACAAACTGTCCCCACACGCCCCCTAGAGCGAAGAATAAACATTTCCCACCGCTTCAGTGGGATGGCTTCAGGTTTAACGACTGCAGGAAATGACCGAAGTGTTGGTGTCCAAATGGCTTGTCCTCATGGAGCGGCCAGAGGTGTGACCTCACATCAAAGGACACACGAGGCCATGGCACACAAACTATACGTTGTGTATCGTATAGCCTACGCCTAAGTCAGAGTGTTTATCTCTTAAGTCATAGTGTTCAGTGTGTCCTTTCAAACTCGTTTAGAGGGCTGGTTTTAACTTTGAAACGAAGGAGACAATTAGGCATGGATCTTTCTCGCCAGGCATCTCGTTAATTCACCGTGTAACCAAGCAATGCGCTGAGCGCAACACGACGCTAAACAATGTTCGCTAGGCCTAAGTCTTCTCGTGTGATTTACCGTCGTAGGACGATTGAGATGGATAGGTGGAAGAGCGGTAGGGGAGCACAATTAAAATCGCACTCGAATTGCGAGTGAAGGAAAGGGGAAAAAGGTGTTCAGAGGGGCCTGATGGGGTGAGGGGGGTGACGATGGTCATGACCTGGGAAAAATAGTTAGCAGTAGCAAATTGTAGCATCCAATGGGCAACGGAGAAATGAATCCCCAGTGTCAAAGAATTTACTATATAGGCCATTATGACTGTAGACTAGGCCTACGTAATAATCTTCCTAAGGCATTGCAGCTAACCAAGCATTTCAACGAGACTACAAACTCCCTACATTAATTTAGTCTAGAAACGCATGCTACGGCATAATAGTATGTAACTGCTAGAATAGTTGACAGCCAATTTACTACACACGTGTTATCGGCAATATCACTCAAAATAATAATTGACAACGGTTTGAATCTCAAAATCTTGCAAAAGTCAACAAGCATAAGAAGCAGTCAGATCAAGCGCGTTAATAAATTGTCATAGATCTAGCAAGGCCAAAACACACTACTAGTCAAGCAACCTACACATATTCACTATCGTCATAGTCTGGTCATATGCATAATTAATTATGTCAACGATAGGAAAATTAGCGGATATTATTTACATTTAAACAGTGCTTCGGTCGCAATCCTATGATATAACTCGGTAAATAAATAATAAACCCGTAATCCGCTGTAATAAATTAAAAACTTTAGTATCTCGTAATGCCCGACCATGAACATTAACAAAGATAGCATACACCGCCTTTTGTTAGAAGGCCCGCTTCACCAATGTTAGTAAGGATAGCATTTACTATAGGTGTTCGAATCCTTCCACACCGTTTGCATCTAATAGATTTTAATCAAACGATGTAAAACATGGAAAAAAAATGGGAGCATTGGCGCCATTGATAAATTAACGCACAACATTTTTAAAACAATTTAAAGGTCAAATTCAATTCTTCACTGGCCTATTTGGCTTCAATAGTATACTTAATATATACCGTGGACGATTCACTTGATCACTAAATTAAACCACTTTTCTAGTAATTCCTATTAAATGTATTCGCAACATGGCGCATTTGCGCTTTTTTGCGCGTTTAAGAACTTTTTCCCTAGTAATGCGGAGTGAAGCGGTAAAGTGGCTAAATGAAAAGCCTGTACAGCGTTGTTGCTTATCACACGATAACGATAGACATCAAAAACAATCATTTGCATCTTTCACACCGGCGCAAAGCGCTACGTTGAGTCGTTTTAATGTTCTAAAGAGCTTTCCACGTTGCCTCGCCGCCAATGGTGGTGCTGTTTTATTCGAAACAGTCTCCGATTTGGATGTGTAGGGAACCAAAGTAGAAACTTGCTTAGAATACTTAGTATTGATAGGACTATCCGTGACATGGCTCGTATTCGCCGTATTCCTGGTTACTGGTTTGTCAGTTCTCTCGTTACCGGCATGTTTAAAAAAGCGATCGCCGTGAAATCGGATTGGCGTAGAATAACCAGTGTGTTTGAGGGCGCTGCTTGAGCTATCTATCGATTCCATTGATATCGAACCTTGCGTAGCATTCGCAGAAATATTTGAACTTACATCGAACATCGATGCATTTAAATTATCATGAATCAATACATTTTTGCTACAGTCTGATCTTCTCAACAGAGCAAATTTTAGCTGGGATTTACAAATTTTGCACTTGTTGCGTCGGATCCTGTGCGAGCCTATGATTGGTTGCATGTCACGTGATCTAGAACTCATGATTGGCAGTATGTCACATGACCCAGGGCCAATAATTGGCGGGATGTCATGTAATCTGGAGCTTAAATGCCGATGACTCGCAACCCTATCCTTGGCCGACCTCACAGACCTCATATTGAAAACTGCAGCGTCAACTGTTGGACTCATCTCATCTGATGCTTTCACGGCCAGTCTCGCTTCTGCACGAAGATTTTCACACCTCCTTGTCACTTTCCTCCGAACCATCCGAGGCGAATGCGCAAACTTCGATCTCGTATCTAACAGCGCGACATTAACCGATCCTTCAGAATGATCTGCAAACTCTGCGCAAGCCGTGCTGTGCAGTGGGTAGTTAACAGTGCTGTGGAACAACCCATCGCCGCACCCCTCGCTCCAAGTCTCCGCAGTCGACAACTGTTCCCGCACACTTCCCCCGGAATGGTCGCACACCGGCGTCACGTCGGCGATATCGACGCTGTCGGAACAGAATGAAATTCTTGGAATCCTCGTTGTCTCCGACGATCCGAATGATCCTTCAGGATCGGAGCGGCTATTCGGGGTCGAATATCCTGTGGAGAATGTGTCCGGCGGAGTGGTAAGGATTCCACACAGAGAGTTCCGATACGCAGAAATTCTGCGACTGCGGCGAACCGTGCAGGTTCTAGAAGATTTCGATTCAAAGTCAGTACAAGACCAAATTGATGTCGAGCACCCGCTGTTGTCTTGTCTCGTTCGAGATTCGTAACGGCTAGAATTCGAGATTATAGATCGAGATTCGAAGCGGCTAGTCTCGCGGCTTGCAGATGACGACTGGAATCTACTAAATGATCCACTCGAATAATTTCTCAACACGATATGCTTTGACAGTTCTTCGCTCGTTGAGTCCACATCCAATCCAGGCGTTGCTGCCATCGATACATTGTCCATGATCTTAGGCTTCAGGGTAGGCGTGCAATCGCCGGATAACAGAGACCAGCTGATGTCTCTACGCAGTCTAGTCTTAATTAATTCACGTTCCGATGCGCTCTGCGTAGGTGATGACGTCACGACGCATAATCTAGCTGATGACGTTATAGTGATGCTACTTATCGATGAAGTTACAGCGCCAGGATTCGGGTGTGCAGTGTGAAGGCGATCTCTCTCGTGTTGCGCACGCGGACGGCGATGAAGATGAGCGTCACTACAGCGGCGTGGTGGGTCGGTGAAAGCGGAGGATTTATTCCAGATCAGAAGTTGGCGATTGCTCGCGTGAAGGCCGTTATCGGAGAAAGGTTTAACAAAGGTGGGATCATCCCGGGGATAATCAACGAAATGAGTCTGCAAGCAACATAAAGAGCTGCCTTGAAAGATGAAAGCGCTCTGTGGATAAAATTCTGTACGATCTTTTACAAGAAAAAGATTCCAAAGAATATTAGAATCAAAAGAAAAAAGCCTTGGCTCTGAGTCGCATGTGTGGCTTCAGTCATTTTAACGCCATAACGCTTGTTGCAAGAAGGTATTCTTATAAAAGCTAAACTAAATTTTTAAATTTCAATTTTAACTGCATAAAATTTATTAAAACATTTGTTTTTAGCACATTGCCAAGTCATCTAGGGCTACATTCCCCAGTTATTTTACTGGTTAGTGATAATTTTAAAACTGAAAAGTGAAATACACGGTGGTTAAAGTACAAAGCAAGAGGTGAGGGGTCCCATATTTAAAACAAAACGCCCACTAAGTCATAATAGCAAAATAAGTGTTTTTCTTTGCCATTTTCAGGAGTGCGTAACCCCTAGTCAGACGTTTGAACGGCTTTGAGGCTCTGCGGCTCTGATGCACTAAGCGGCTCTGAGCGGCTCTGAGCGGCTCTGAGCGGCTCTGAGCGGCTCTGAGCGGCTCTGAGCGGCTCTGAGCGGCTCTGAGCGGCTGTCATGCAGATCATGGCCTATGCTAAGTAAGTTAGCCTACCGTAATGTCAATGATTCTGGTCTTTTGTTTATGGAACAGGATCCCAGTATTGAGGTGCCGTTTGAGATCCGGCGGGACCCGGCTCACTTTAACTACTGGTTCTAGGCCTCTGGGCTGCAGATAGGCTCTTGGCCTGATGATCGACGCATGAAGCGAGAGCCGCGGTCTGACAGCGACTGCATGGAACAATGCTGGGCCACGGAACAATGAGTCAATATCTCCCCCCCTCACGCGGCGTGTCGCAAGTCCCAACACGCTCCTCGCTACATTCTCTCACACGCTCCACAGCCTATTGGCCTATACAACGCAGCGTGCACTGTACTTAGGCTCGGGCGCCTCATACATTATCCTTCTGTAACGGAGCAAGAGGAATGCATGCAAATCGTGCTTAGGCTTGATTGATGATCTATATAGGGAGACTGAACACGATCAAATCTGTCGAATCTTGTGTAAGTAGAGTAATCGATAGGCGTCATGTTGCAGGAAAATAGTTGTTGTCCAGTGACAGGATAAGGATAGGCTTACAAAGCGTATCATTAGTGCTGTGAAGAACTGGAGAGTCCCATGTACTATAGACAGGGCCTACACGCATGTTATTGAGCCGGATTTAAAGTCAGAACGATATAGCATACAGTGTATTGGCTTATTCGTGCAAGTCATTGTGAGATTTATTATTGTAGACATGTAGGCCTGCTTGTAATTCAACATCGCAAGCCTATTCACCTCCCTTCGAGCCCTCCCACAGCCTTCATGACGTCCCAGGCGCCCCGCGCAGGAGGCCGAGGCGCCCCTGCCGCGGCCCTCAGGGCACTGCTGGTGTGCCGGGTGTGTCAGCTGCCGTTCAGCGACCCCCGGGCTCTTCCCTGCTCGCACAGCTTCTGCCGCGGCTGCGTGGCCTGGTTGGCGCGCAGGCTCGCCGTGACTGGGGCGGGAGGGGACGGGGTCCCCTGCCTCTTTTGTCCGCTCTGCAGGCAGGTATGTGTGGGAGGGGGGTCTCTTCGATATCTGTGTGGAGTGATGACGGTCCGCGGCTCTCTACCATTTGCTGAACTTGAACCTTTCCACGGTTGTTGCTGTAATATTGACCATAATTATTCATAAATAGACTTATTGTGCTTTTATCAACTGTTAGGCCTTTAAACGTTATAAACGCACACAAAGATTTGACCTTGGTAAATCAAATTAGCTCACCTGGTTAGTCTCAACTCTATCTATTCTCTATTATCTATTCTTTTGAAGACTGCCCGTTATAAATAGCTTCTGCACCGTCACGTAATTTTTGCGAGTTTTGCCCATTCGTGAAATTCGCCAACATGACATGGGCGCGAAAATTTCACGTTTTCAGTATGCTGGTCTAGTTTAGTAAAGTAATCATTATTACATTGTAACTATAGGCCTATATAAGCCTAAACAGCCGGCGGTTGTCCTCCTGCCAGGTCTGCGAGTTGTCCCGGGGGGTGGACACCCTCCCCATTCAGCCCCTGCTCAGGGGCCTCGAGGGCCTCGTCAACTCGGGCGGGGGCCCCAGCAGGGGCTACGCCTCGGGGCTCGAACACTTAGAGCCCCCCTGCGACTCGTGCCGCCAGGGGGGTGGGCAGGGCCCCCAGGGGCAGCGTGAACGAGGGGGCGATAAAACTAGGGTTTGTTCCAATGCGCAAGCAAGTGCTCTATCTATTTATAAAACTGTTCCTGCTAAGGGGTCGGCAAAATTAATTATTTTGACATTTTGTTGAAGTGATCTGGTGTAATTACTTATTCGGAACACTAAAACTTTAAAATTTTGTATTGATCTAGGTCAATGATCGATTAAATGTGCTTTTTTATATGTTTCTGTGTGTAATTGAGCAAATAATATTATGAAATTCATATCTGCTATCGTGAAACAAGTTAACTCTTTTTTTCACTAAATAGTGTTCTAGGCCTGTATTACAGCAACGTATATTGCTCGTAGGATACTGCAGTTGTATGCATTTTAGAGTAAAAGGTTAAAAGTCTTTGACTACCCTTGAGTCAAAGCTTTTTGTATCATTCCTCATCCCCCCAGTTCTGGTTGTGTTGCAGGCGTGGGGGGGTGCCGCCCCCGCCACGCACTGCTGCCTGCGCTGCGAGGAGTTCCTCTGTGATCCCTGCACCGCGGGGCACCGTGTAGCACGCGGGTCACACAACCACCCTGTAGTGGGTGCGCGCAGCCTGGCCGACCTCTGCCGGGTCAGTAGCCTTTTTTTTGGAAGCTGTGTAATAGTTATAAAAGAGATCTTAGTCTTAAGAAGTTTGAACAAATATTAGAAGAACCATATCGTGTGTTATTTGAAATTTGTACCGCCACTCTTAAATCAAATGATAACGTTATTGAGTTTGGTTTTAAAATTTTATGTTTGAAATTTTAGATAGGAAAACTTAAGAAATGTACCGCAACGTTATAAATGACGTTGGTTCATTTTAGTATGATGTTCTTTATTTTTTGTTATGAATATGCCTGATTGCATCATTCTATTTTAATCCCGAGCATACGATGTGGAACATGATGCCTCTTGTGAGTTTTGTTTTCCGCTTCGCTGGCTCTGTGTGTTACTACTTTAGCGGGCTTTCTGTTGTGCACGTGATCTTGGAGTAAATTGATTTCTTCACAATAGAGAAAAAAAATATTAAATGAGTTTTGAGCGTGTTATTTGAACGTGATGAGAATTATTGCCTTACTGCATCCTGGAACAATGTCAGCTAATCACAGCATGAAGTGTAACGGCCTGTTTCTGGTTAAATTTGGATGCATGACACATTTTTGGTGCTTACAAATGTAGTATGTGTAGGTTAACTATCGATAAGGTTGGTATTCTTTATTGCAGGCAATAACCTGCGCCCAGCTCGTCAAGCCAACCATCACCGCTCAGCTCATCTCGTCGTTTGGCTCAACCAGTGAGGGGGCGTGGGGGGACGCGGGAGATGGGGACGTCCCCGCGGGGGGGGGCCTCTTTGACCCCGTTTCCGTGGCTGTCACTCCTGCAGACATCGTCCTGGTGTCCAACGAGGGAAGCGGGCGCCTGAGCGCCTACTCGCTAGATGGCAGGCCGCAGCCCGATTACTCGCTCCAGCTGTGTGACTACTCGCTAGATGACAGACCTGCGCGCGGCTATGAGCTCCAGCTGTGCGGCTATTCGACAGATGGCTGCGGGTCGGCGCCTGACTGCACCGTGCTGCAGCTGAGCAATGGGCCTGAGAACCAACAGCACGGTACAACTCATTGTTGTTTGTCAGGACGCGATTGGTTAATTGGGGGATGGGAGATAATTATTGTCACTTAGGCCCTTCCAACGATCTATGTGCATTACAGTCCAATCTAGAGTGAAATTAAAATGTTTAAAAATTGGCAAACAGTACGATACAAAGTAAGAGTTATCATTTTTAGATTTTGATGGCAGGAAAAGAAACATAATGTTTCAAAGTAAACTATTCTTGAAGTCAACATCAGCTTGAAGAACGATTCACGGCTGGAGTTAACGCCAGCTATCAATCTGAGCCTAGACGGTCGTATGATGACATTAAGGTTCATATCGTTCAGGTTATAGTGCAGTAGGTTTTGCACATAGGTCAAGGTCGTGGCCCGGGTCGCTTCCCCAACAGGTGTCTCTCCCCCACGCCAGACGGCTTCCTCGCCTACGCCATAACCCTCCCCCCTCCGCTGACCAATCACAGCAGAGCCGGCGCCCCCAACGTAACCAAAGGAGGCGTGATCGCGCCGAGTCACGTGAACAAAGATTGTGCCAGTGCCGGACACATCGTCGCGATGGTCCAGTCGATGGCCGGGAGGGTGATCAGGCCCCTCGTTATTCCTCCCGCTTCCTCGCACACTTTTAATTTCCTGAATATGTTCTCCCCCGTCCCCCCTGCCCCCCCGGGGAGGCCCCATGGGCTGGCCGTCACAGCGGACGGTCACGTGTTGGTCACTGACGTCGGGCGCAACTGCGTGTATGTGTTTGATGGGGAGGGGCGGCTGGAGCGCAGGATTGGGGGGGGTGGAGGGAGGGGCGGGGAGGGGAAGGGGGGGTTGAGGGAGCCTTACCACGTGTGTGTGGCGACGATGAGTCGTGACGTCATCGTGTCCGACTGCGGCAACAATTGTGTCAAGGTCGGGGACTAGTACGCCCGTGTGCTGAGGCTATCTATGCACGGGAATTTTTGGTTGAAGCATGGAGTTTTTGATAGAAGAATGAAGACTTGCGTAGTTTTTGTGCGGGTGCATCACTGAATTCTTGGCTTTGCTCTGCAAAATAGTTTCATTACAACATATGTTTAAACAACGATGCTATCAGGTTATTTTTGACGTTCTAGAATGGAACATTAGTGATTGAAATGATAAAGGCCTCGACAGCAATTTGAAATTATCTGAAAGTAAATTAGTTATTTAATGTAAATTTTATATCTCGACTTCGTCTGCTATCATATGAATTGTGTTGTTGACTAGGCCAGTTATCCTTCACCTCATCGCTATATTTTCTCCTTTGTCAGCTTTTGATTATCCTTCAATTATTCGCTGATTGCTTTGTTAGGTGTTTACGTGGGAGGGACGGTTTCGATTCAAGTTGGGGGGCGGGGCGTCAGTTGTGGGCGGGGCATGCATGAGTCATCCGATGGGCGTGTGCACGGATCGATTCGACAACATTTTTGTGTGTGATCGCGACAATCACCGCGTTCTCATGTACGACAGGTGGGAATATAGCTTTCGCTTTCTCCAGCTTCTTATCTTCGGTTCATGGCATGACTTACATGTTGGTTAGATCCTGCTTCGATGACAGAAAGAATAACGTTGACATTGTATATTGTTATTTTATTTCTTAGAACCTTCCGGGTGTGAAACCAGTGAACAATGTTCTTTGAATTTTAGTTTAATCCACTGCCAAAACGAAAATGGATGCGTGTTTTTTCAATCAAGCGTATTTTTCAAAGGTGTCAAATTGCGTATGATTGTGCGTTGTTAACCAATTTCCTTTTCTTTTAAATCATGACACTTGCTAATTACAAAAATTAGCAAGTTCTAAACTCAGATTCTTTGAGTCAATTACTAGCAGCCTCTTTACTTTGTATAAATAATTATTTAGTTTATTGTTTAGTTTCACTTGTACCTTTTGAATTATTGTAACTGTTATTGTTAGTGATTCTTTCGGTCTTTATTCGTCAGATGGCAGCTATAACACCACAATGTAGTCCGTTGTTGCATTGTTATTCGATGGGAGCACCCGACATTTCTAACCTCCCCGGTCGACGTTTATGCTTGCTGTACGCTGCAGGACGGGGGGGTACGTGGCGGCGGTGGTGCAGACTGCACCCTCCTGCTCCCTCCAGGGGGACCTGCGCCCCGAGGACGTGGCCTCGACGCGCCTCAGCCTGCTGGTGGTGCTGATGCGCGCCCCCGAGGGGGTTCCCCGCTCTGAACTGTGCATCTACCAACTCAGGCAGGGGGCCCCACCCCTAGTACCCCCCCCCCAAGCGCGGCCCATTCATGAACAGTACTTGAGATTGTCTTATGCTCAGTTTCATCAACGCGAGTTGAAGAGAGGAGCGAGATTGAGTTACAGACTGGCTAATCAACACGCGTGAACCATGGTTAGCTCTTGATTTAAGTGATGATTCAACTGCGCTCGTTGGTCAGTCTGTAGCTCGATCTCAATCTGAGCTCGCGCTGATAAAACGGAATGCTATTTTTACTGCCAAGTGGTTTAGTTCAATGGAACTCAGATCAAATTGATTCAAGATTAAGTTTTTACCCATAAAATATTTCACATTTTTATGTTTTCTTCTTTCTTGCCCGACGTGCATGCGTACAACCCTCTTGTTTTGTCTCTCGTGTCAGGGCGTCCATGCCGCCTCCCGGGGCGCGCCTA
>JAQIWG010005881.1:0-13968 GCA_034695025.1 Chamaedrilus cognettii | reverse complement strand
CCACCCGTACGTTCATTGTATGCGGCACTCACCACACGTACGTTCTATTATATGCGGCACTCACCACACGTACGTTCAATTGTATGCGGCACTCACCACACGTACATTCTATTATATGCGGCACTCACCACACGTACGTTGAATTGTATGCGGCACTTACCACACGTACGTTCTATTATATGCGGCACTCACCACACGTACGTTCAATTGTATGCGGCACTTACCACACGTACGTTCTATTATATGCGGCATCCACCACACGTACGTTCTATTATATGCCGCACTTACCACACGTACGTTCAATTATGTACGACACCCACACCACGAACGCTCAATATGGCACTCACCACCCGTACGTTCATTGTATGCGGCACTCACCACACGTACGTTCAATTGTATGCGGCACTTATCACACGTACGTTCTATTATATGCGGCACCCACCACACGTACGTTCTATTATATGCCGCACTTACCACACGTACGTTCAATTATGTACGACACCCACACCACGAACGCTCAATATGGCACTCACCACCCGTACGTTCATTGTATGCGGCACTCACCACACGTACGTTCAATTGTATGCGGCACTCACCACACGTACGTTCTATTATATGCGGCACGCACCACACGTACGTTCAATTGTATGCGACACTTACCACACGTACGTTCAATTATGTACGGCAACCACCACACGAACGTTCAATATAGCACTCACCATGCCTATGCTCAAATGATTTCCTTTTCTGGCAAAATTAATGTAAAAAAACACTGATGCGATATTTTATGCTTGTGCTGCTCAAGTGAATTCAGTACCAAGGGTAAATGACAGAAATAGACGAAGCAATACGATTTTAAACAATAGTAATAGTGGCTTTAATTTCAAGACCATATCGGGGATGCTCTTCAAGGCATTTTCGTCAACCAGCAGGGTTTTATTCACCCTAGCTGGGAACAAAAATCAAAGCACGGAAAAACAATTGTGTTAAGCAAAGTATGCTTTGTAGCTATAACTATGGTATTGCGCTGTTCTATGTTGTTTGCTGAAGGCTGTTTTTCTTGCTGATCTTGCTGCTGCTGTTGCCAGTTCATAGTAAATATTGAAAATGCTGCGCTTGCTGGCGATTGGTTGCCCTGATGCTGCGCTGCGTGTTGATTGGCTGTCAGGAAGATGATGCTGCTGGCGTATGACGACGGCATGCGAGTGGTCATTCACACGGCAAACCTTGTCGAGAGCGACTGGTACCAGAAGACTCAGGGGTCGGTAAACAGCGACACTATGAGCTGCATAATTATTAATCCGGAGAGCTGTTGATTTTTGATTGCTTGCAAACTTTACTATGCAGTAATTGAGTATTGGTTCAACTACATATTGCAGATCATTGGGTTGTGTGATGTGATATGTACTATTATGCTGTTTGATTTATTATTTTTTGTGACATTGTTTAAGCATGTTGCGATGCATGTTTAGTTACCTTAGTGCTGTTGATTTCTAAGATGTTTAAAAAAAAATTCTATATGCCGGATGAAAAATTAGCTGAAATCCAGAAGTGTTAAAGAAAGGATTAGAATTCAATTTTAGTTAGGATATCTTGTTAAGTTTTGAATTATCGATGTTGTGATATGAAGGCAACAGAACTATAAATTCTGAACCACAGACAGACTGACACTAGATGGATGTGCCTCTTGTCAACAAAACGAAAGAGCGCCTAGTATGTTAGTATATTCTGCATGAGTTTTAAAATTGTGCGTGTAGCATTGCCGCAGTTGAAACTATATAATATGCTAGGGAGCCAGCACAGATAGGCTTGAGCCTCTCTGGTAGCCTGGAAGGCAGCAAGCTTTAAATTTGTTGATAGATCCTTGTTGAACTATTTTTTTTATGTGATGCCGCTTTCTATATAAATTACTTGACTTGATTTGAGATCCAGGCACATTCAGATCTCTCATTTTTTGTCCGCACTTCAGGGTCTGGGTGAGCCCGCTGTTTCCCCGACTTCTGCAGCCGATCGGCTCTGCCGCCGGTTCTGCCGCCGGCTCTGCCACGCCCGGCGATTCAGCGACCGGCTTCAAGCGGGACCTGCTCGCCTATCTGGCTGCTTACAGACAACGAGCATTAGACGACTGGGTGGGCACTGTGCTGCAGCACGACATGAGCGCCGCCAGGTGGGATAGAGCGGGATATACTTCTATATTATTCTTATGATAACCTCCTCTGATTTTTCTTACTATTTGGCAGAATTGTCATCAGATTTTTTAAAATTGTATTACCGCGTACTATTACAATATTTGATTAATAATTGAGTATGTTTGAGGTGTTAAAAGTGTTTCTGAGCGGTATAATTAGATTCACAAAATTTTTGTGTACCGTAACATATGCTAATTTGTTGGTATATATAGTTAACTATGATAAGCTGTGTTTCGTTGCATTCGGTGACAGCCAATGGTATTGCAGAGTCTATCTGATTGGGTCTGTTCCCGGACGACACTCGGGCGATAAGAAGACTCAGTTTGGTCACTTGAAACTTAGAAAGGTTTGTCAAATTTTTATTGATTTCTATCACCAGTTTGATCATTTTATCTAAGTGAAAATATTCTGTTTTATCTCTGCTAGATAGCATTTAACAGCCTCATTTTCCATGGATGTATAATTGTTCAATAATTCATAACAATTCTGTTTATTTGGCAATTGTATCATGTACATATCATCTTTCTATTCTCTCTTGCCTTTGTTGAATTATCTTTGTCTATGAAATGTATCACTGAAGTTGCTTTTGCTTTGTATGATACATATATAAATCTTAGTTCCGCGATTCAGTATGATGTGACGCATATGAACAAATGTGATGACACCGCATGAACCTTTATACATAATTATAAACTTCTAGTGTCATAACTCGTAACCTTTCTATGATTGGATACCGCTGATCTTTCATCTTGTTCCTCATGGTCAGATCCTGCAGCAGCAAGGCACGCCATTTGTCGCCGATGCCTCATGGCCCGTGATTGGTCAGTTCTCGAGCGTGGGTTCGCTTGGTGCCCGGCCGGAGGCGTGGATGTGCGGCGAGCTTCTTGACAGTCTCTCGGCTCCTTCCCCTTCCCCTTCTGGCTCCACCCAGGCCAAACTGCTGCTTAACAAGCCCCGCCTTCAGCTAGTGAGTAATGAACTCTGTTTGGTTCTATTAACATCCTAATATTGTTCAACTGCTTTTCATCATTTCATCATTTCGTCTGCCTAATAAAAGAGTGCAATAGTATCTATTGTACTCCTTTAGTGTGTCAACAACAAGAGATGGAAATAAAAAGAAAAACTTTTTTATGCATGTGTACCGTATATTCTATTTGTCTTATTTTTGTATGAATTGTTGCTAGTTAGTAGTTATTTTCTGAGTATGTATTTTTCAAGATTGCTTTTAATATATTAAATGTTTTTAAAAATATATTTTCTTCAAATTAATTTGAACATTTTTACTTGTATGTTTTACCTGCAGATCTTTCCGTCGGTGGAGAACGTACGGAGCAGCCTGGAGGGCTACATGGCGGGGGGTTCAATCCCCTACCACCAAGCGACAGCCAAGAAACAACCGTACTTCGCCACCTTTCTCCAGTATGTCTCTAGAGCTGACTTCTTGGTTTGTAGTGTGTTGCGAATGAATTTTGACAGGGCCAAAGATGCCTTCCTTCATTAGCCAGAATAGATGAATTGCGTTACAAAATTAATTGGAATTTTCCTGCATTTATAGCATCTGCCATCAATGACCATGTGTACTGTTTGCTGCTGATTGACTACTTGGAAGATGGTTGTATATTTTGCGCCGCTGACGCACTCAGTGAGTCACGATATTATATATTTTTAGTTTAGTTTTATATAAACTATAGATTTTGGCAGATTGTACGCACTATTGCATTTGAAAGTTCTGCAGCGGAAGTTGCAGCGAATTGAGATGTGCGAAAGGTATGTAAAAGATGATTGTGTCTATTTAAACAAGATGTCAGAAAGAGCACAGGCATTTAGAAACCTCTAGAGCTTGGAGCCGCTAGATTTACTTTGATGCCATCGCTATCAAGAAAAGAATCACAAATGTCGAGATTATGATCGTCATATCTGCTATATCGACCTATGAATGATATCTACTGCAAAATCTGATGAATACTGGACTGTTGTCTGTTACCAGTCAGTGGAAGGCCAGCAGGTGGGGAAGGTCTCGTGCCTCGCCACACATCAAGACTTACGCCAGGGTGTCGCCGGACTGTCGGACACTAGCCTGGTTCCTTGTCACCAGGTAACAGACCTAGGCCATTGTTTCAACAACAAAGTGAAAAATTTTTGAGCGAGCGACGCGGCATATTGCTTGAAATTGTAGGAACTGGGCATGAAGAGTGCGATATTGATTCGAAGACTATTGATTAAGATTAATGAATAATTGGTGGATTAAAGTAAGTTAGTTGCTTAAAATATCATGAACTAACTAGTTATAACATAGTGATAAATTGATAATGATGGCCATTGATATGGAGAATGAGGCCATTTGATGATTGATAATTAATTAAATTCTTTTGTGCTGGTCTGCTAGTGTATCGGTGTAATGTTGTCTGGTCAATAGCTGTTGTTGTCTTAGGGCCCACATGTCTCATTAACCGAGCTCTGTTGGTGTGTTGATGTCATATAATGTATATTGAACAGCTGTTGGGTGTGTTAGTGCCAACATGTCAAAGGCTGCCTGGGGAGCCCTGGAGAAGAGCGACACCCAACTCATGATTCGCTCTTATGAACTAGGAGTACTCTTCCTCCCTCGATTGTTTGTGAGTTTTGTTTTGATTAGTTTGTGTAGCCTACAATCAATCCTACATTGTACTTTTGTGGTTGGAATCTTAAAGGATTTTCGATGCTGTGATGTGTTTCATATATTTGCGTTTGATGTGAATTTAGTAAACGTCATTCATAAAAACTCAATTGAAAACATTTGTCGTGATAATACCGATAATAATACAGGGGAGTCCAGAATCTGTAACCTGAATATAACATTGTCTGTTTAAAAAGAAAAATGTAAAGCCACGTGAAGATCATTAACAATCGATCTGTGACCATTTTTTTATTATTACTTGTTCCTATTTGTTGAGTTGTTAGGCAGCTTGTTATTGTTCTTGCTCCAGGGCAACAGTTCCGTGTTTCTCACAGGCCCCTTCACCTTCGACTCAAAGGATCAGCGCGAAGCAGCCAGTGGGAACTCACTCTTGTTTCCTGTTCCTTACGACCTGCCACTAACGCCTTACGCTAACGAAGGTGCGTGTGTATTGTTGGTGAAAGATATTAGTGTTTTACTGGAATTGTGTTTTGAGCTTACAGTGTACATTAACGAATTTACAAGCGGTTGTGAATGAAAATTTCGTTAATGTTTATTACTGAATTTTTTTTGTTATTGATATTTAATTTATAGATTTTAATTGTTAATTTGCATAAAATATAATAGTGCATATCAGCTTCTGTGGTGAAATGTATGCTTCACCTGTTTGCCCCAAGTAATAATATTTAAAAGGCTCAAAATTCTAGCTAATTATTACATCTTAGTAAATAACATTTCATAAGTATTTAAATATGTTTAAAATAAACTAGTTTTTATTTCACTCCAACTGGCAATCGGTACAACAGTTTATCATTCCCTTCAATGTGTTTTTAGATCGGCCGTGGGTCTGTGATATTGGGTACACAGACAAACCTGACTCGCAAGGAAACCAATGGTCTCCACCCTAGGAGCTGCAGCCTACTTTAAATAAATTATTTGTCTGTAATATAGATTTTCTTGTACACGTTTTGTAATCCTTTGATGCAATGTATGAGCTAACCTGCGTTTATCTATAGTAAGAAGGGAACACTCTTGGATCTTTATGCTGAGGCATTGACCTCTAGTTTAAAGCAAAAATAGCTTTCATTAGTTACTGTACCGGCTTCAAGAACCTTTCAAGTATGATTATATATTTTGGTTTGAAACATTCCTAGAAGCGGATCGATTATATTAGCCTTACTATGGCAGCGTTCAACGACTGACATGGCATGCAAATTTGCTGGTAGCCTGCTGAGCTCCAATGCGTGGATGTAAAGTTTTAAAGCTTAAACCTCGTAATTGCTGGCATGACTTGTTAAATCTATATTTTGAGCACAGCTGTGGCTATCTTTGGGGCTGGAATTAAATTTTAAGCACAATGTTAAAAACAATTTTAGCACCTGAGCAAGAACTTTGATTTATGTCTATTTTTAAGCGTATGTTGAAATGCACTTTGATGGTTTGCCAGCAATCTGATCAATAGCTACTCAGCCTATAATTGTACAAGAGTTATCTAAGGTTTTTTAGTTTGATCTTGAAGACCGGTTGACTTTTATTTCTCGTGCTTGATTTCGTGCACCAATTTTTGTGAAATGTTGAACATGATAACATCGCCATGGCGATCATGCATATTTGATTATTATCAATTGTATAATGCTGTTCTAATAATTACTATTGGCTGCTTTGAGTTCAAAAACAAGACCTTGCAAGTTGGGTTGCGCACGAACGTGCTAAATCAAGTTTGTAATAAGAAACTGCATTGCATCTTGGCAGCCTTGTAAATTATAATGTTTTCATGTTCAACTGTCTGCTTTGTGATTCAACTTCAACTATTTAACATTTCATGAAAACTTTAAGAACTGAACATTTCAATAAAAGCTACCATTCTACTTGATAGACCTAGAAGTTCTCTAATAATATAATCGCTGTCAGGAGATTAAACGTACATTCAACTAACACAATAAGTAGTGGGCCTACTTTCTAAATTGCCTAGCTGCTTTTCGGCAAATAACACTGCATGTACTACCTAAGGGTCCAATTGAACAATGCGTAAACCGGTGAATTTGTGCCAGCATGAGAAATTTTATATGAAAATACAAACAGCGAACTAACGTCACAGTGCAATGACTATTTCCGCTGCGGGCTCAATTTAAAAATGCAAAATAAATTCTATTTATAGAAAAAAATTTAACCTGTTAAATTTTATGATAGGTTTAGGTTATTTTTAGGTAGGTTTACGGTACGGTTCTGGTTAAAATATTAGCAGCCCAACGGCTCTATTCGTTAGCGTTCTAAAAATTCACGTGTGGCGGCGGCAGTCAATGAAACTGACGTCGCTTCAACGCTTTTATTTCAATTACAAACTTTCTACAAAGCAGAGATTACATTCTACGAGGTGTAGCGGACCTCTGCTTTGATAACAGACCACCTAAGGGGTGTAGCGGACGTCGGTCGCTACGACGACCGCGCCGTCAATCATCGCAAGAGTGGGAGTGACAAAGTGGACGCCGGCCATGTTGGGAATGACAAAGCCCTCCGCGCCCTTCACGTTCAGCTGGGGCACAACGAGCGCGTCGAGGAGGAACTGGACGAGGTGGGAGAGCTGGTCCGAGGGGACGTCACCCAGGGTGGAGCGGCGCACCTCGATCGCTTGCTGCACCCCGATCACCTGCAACCGTTTAGTTAATTATAAGACCAGCATGCCAATATAAAAAATTATTATTATCAGGTTAAGCTTACCAGACATAGTTCACTGCAAATTATGGTTAGATGTCAATTATACGCCTAATAAGAATCGGGCAGGTGTGGAACACGCATGAAAAACGAGCATAGTTGCATCTAAATGCTGTGTTTTTTAAAGCTGAGCTGTTACACTGCGCAAGTTGTAGAAGAAGGCGTAACACTACGCATGTTCAATCAGGGCTAAGTTTAACTTCGATTAATTATTATCATATCCAACTGCTGCATTAATGCTGCCACTTTTGCTTGTTGTTATTGCTTTGTATGTTATAATGTCTAACCTACTGTCCAATAAAAGATTCACATAAATGAAAGGACAACAGACTGTCTTCCAAAATCTCTTCTAAATCTATTCCAGCGTGCTGATTTAAATTTATAGCAAAATAATCTTTTATTCCAGGCTGGAGATATGAGGGAAATGACCGTTGCCACCGCGCTGGCGAAATACTTTAAACAGGTTACAGAATCTGCCCAGTGCAAATCTCTAATGGTCACCACACACCTCGGCGCGGATATGATTGTCGCTGATCTCCGCGCGCAGATCTACACTGATCGTCACCGCAAGCGACAATACGGAGGTCGACTCCCCCCCCGCGCCCCCCGGCCCCCTCACTAGCGCTTCCACGCTCCCGGTAAAGTTACCCCGCGCGGTCCCGCCCCTGATCGTTAGCGTGGGGCGCTCCGTGGTGCGCAGGGCGAGCTCGACCTCGTTGCGGGGGTAGAGGGTGTGAGCGCGGGGGAACCACGTTCCGAAGCAGATCCCCTCGTCGGGGCAGCTCGTGAAGAGGTGCGAACGGGAGGAGGGGGGGAGGTCGGTGGGTGTGAGGCGGTACGTCAGGACGTCGTGCTCGTGGAGGACGCGACCTGGGTCAAGGGGCATGAGATTCAGTTTGGGTTATTACAAGGTTTATTAATTCATCGATCGTTTCGTTAACAATGGCGATAATGAAAATCATTGCTAATCGTTGACGATAACGAAAATGATTGCCCGAATAAAAACTTAACTAACACTAAAATGACAGATCATGAACTAAAATCTTGAACTAATATTTAAATGATTTTTCTAACTAAATATCATTGGTCATTATGGGATCATCATGAGATCATTATGCAGGGGTATGGTTTGTTTTTCTTTGCTTAGCGGCTCAGGAACGCCGAGTCATCTGTGATTTCTAACAATTATTTAACCTGTCTGTAAAGTGAGTTGATAGTCAGAGTTAAAAAAAAGATGGAAAAGTTAGCTGCGCATTTAATAACAGCAGGCTTACTGATGCTTTACACCAGTTATGCTACGCTAGTTAACATAAAAGTAACACATGATGAACTGCCCTGCCAATGGACATGGGAAAGCATACTAAATAGGAAGCATATCAAAATATATAATACTTTTCATACCTATGGGCATGTGAGAGAACATACACCACCATTCCGCAAGCGGAATGGTGGTGTATTGTGATGTGGAGTAAGATTTAGGGCCGTGATGCGGAGTAAAGATTAACTGACCGATGGTGTTGGCCGCGTACTCAGAGAGGTAGGCGGTGATCATACGAGCGGGGGTGCTCGTTGTGATTGGCTGGGCGCTGAAGGGCGCGCTCGAGTTGTCCCCCGGAGCAGAGGCCTCGCACATGTTGGAAATCTCGACGTAACCTAGAGAATCGATCCGCAGTAATTAGGGGCCAGCCATATTCGCTAGAACAGCTTGAGATGTACCGCAGGCTATAATGCATACAGATTTTGAGTGGTCCTTTGAAAAACTTTGCCGGCCGTATGTTTGACCATAAATTTGACCTATATTATGCATACATAGTGAAATTTCGGCACGCAATAGCGTTGACAAACTGAATTTGATACAGTGTGTAGATCATAAGAGCTTAGGCAAATTTTTGACATCATTGCAGCGATTTTTATAAGCAAAATATACGATTTCTCTTCATGGCACACCTATCGGTTGAAAAACGACTGTTTGTAGGCTATGCACAAATAGGTCTTATTGTTAACAAATATATAAGCCCAAATAAACAAATCGTCATGGGAGAATGAAAGGAAGGAAGGGGACACAAAGAAAGCAAATAGGAATGATAGGCGATAGGCTATAATTGGAAAGAAAAAGTATGGAGTATTGAAGAGCAGAGTCGAGGACAGTTCGAAGAAGAAAAGTTGGATGCCAGGGACCTGCCATGCGGCAGCACACGAGAGAGAGAGAAAAGCAAGCTTACCTGTCAGCATTCTGGGACTGCCCAGCAGCCTACAATCCACATTGAACCCGCCCTCCAGCGGCACGTTTACCGCCAGGGTCCCCAGCTGTTCGTTAGCGCTGCCGCTGATGGCCCTTGTCGCCTCGGCGCACACGGCGCGCCCCAGCTCCCCCTTGAGGGCCCCCTCAACGGCGCTGGAGAAGAGGTTGTAGAACCAGGACGCGCCTCCCTGCAGCCTCACCCCCGCCCGGTCGATGTTGCAGGAGCAGGCGAGGACGGAGACCGTGGGGCGCCCGTCCGGCCCGACCCCCATGGAGAGACGCAGGGAGGTCGTGGCCCCGGTCACCGTCAGGTCGAAGGTGCCGCTGTCGCTGACGCGAAAGCGCCACATTCTGTACTCATAACGCCAGCGGCCGTTCACCTACCAGAAGTCACATTGCTTGTAGTGTTCTAGCCAAAGAATTTGGACTATTATAACCTGGAATCTCATTCCAGCGATACAGGACACAAAAAGGGCCTTGTCAGAGACAGCATAATGGTGGACTATGCTGCCTTAGTGCCATAGGCTACAAAAATCTGATGATTTCTGGACAGACAATAGAAGGCCACCTAATGATCTATGCCGGCAAATTTCCGCCTCATGACAATTCCATTTTTTGGTGAAGTGCAGCGTGCCTGCCAACAGCTATGTTACTAGAGTAGCCATTCTAGGTTATAGTACTCCAAATTCTTTGGTTCTCTAATAATGTAGCCTATTGCAGCCATTTATTGTGCCCAGGATCAAGTTCAAGTTCAAATACCGTCACTTTCTTCGAGGACAAGCGTATAATTGACTCTACCTGAGCCTGATCAGTGATTACGCCAAAAACAGCATCCAATGAGTGATTGCAAAACAAATGTAACACGTTCCGTTGTCATGGGCGCCTATTCGTATCTTTGCTGATAAGTCAGGGAGTCGACCTGGATGCCAGCGTTGGTGGTGGTCCAGGTCATGGCGTCGTGCGGACTGACGCCCACGGCCGAAGAGGGCGCTGTGAAGGACACGATGTGGGCGCGCGTCACCTCCCAGTCCACGTTACCCACCTCCACGTGCGAGCTGCCGCGCTTGTCTGGCAGCGTCTTGCCGCGCAGCTCACGTGACATCACCTTCAAGGAAATAAGTTTAAGTTTGTGTTTGATAAGCAACGAGACAACAATGACACGTCGACGTGATGTCATTGCAAGCATGAAATTTGATGAACCACTGTATCATTTTAAACAATTTTTGCAATCTCACCCTTTGGGTCAAAGAGAAATATTACAGCTAGCTTATTACAATTGAAAATGAGATTACTACAACTAAATTCGTTTCAAAAACAAAAAATGGGGTGGAACTGGCAGTGTTACACAGCAGCGGATCCACGGGGTAGGGGGGCGGGCGATGGGGGCGATCGCCCCTCACTACAATTTTTTTTTCTTAATTTAATCATTAACGATTATGGTTGTAAGGATTTTTTCTGAATTTCATGTCAATTTTGGTGGAAAGAGCGCAATCGCAGCCCCCCCAGGATAAAAGTAGGTCTATGCATCCGCACTCCGGATTGCGAGTACCCGCATTAATCTTTCAGACACGTGCAAATGCAATATTGCTATTTGATTGAGTCATATTTTCTGCTGGCAGCCTGAAAGTGAATATTACATTTTATTTCGTTTCTATCAACATGTCATTACATGTTCTAGAAAATGATAGTTATTTCGCCGAAAAACAATAAATTATCGGAAAGCTTTTTTCGAATAGACTAATATCCTAAACCTTCAAAACACAAGGAAGCGCTCGTGTAACAATGTAACAATACGACACAAAATCGTAAAGAAGCGTTAGCCTATTTAGTGTAGCAGTACCTCGACTCCTATCCTTGCGGCGTAGTCGAGCCCCTCCTGGGAGAGCTGGACAATCGCTCCCGGCAGGCGCTGGGCGCGCAGGGCGGGCGACAGGCAGCCGAGGACGAGCAGCAGCGGCAGCAGCGAGAGCCCCCCAGGGGAGGGCATGGCTACCGGATAAATTGGTTTAGCAGCAGATGTCTCAGCAGAGCTAGATCTTGTCACCTTGTATGCTGGTCTAAGACTAAAGCCTGATAATATTGTTGAGAGGTTCTGTAATTGTAGTATAGGCAAGCTTGATTCGTATTTACTGATATCCTAAACCTTCAAAACGAAAGTAATTTTGAAGAGAGGCTGCTCGAGTGCTGAATTTGAAAGGAAACTTCGGTTTCAGATTGAATGGTCCATTGATTTATACGAAAATGATGAATAATGCTTCTAAATTCGAAGTAAATGATGAATGTGCTCTAAGTTAAAAGGAAATGGGGCAAATTAAGATTTTTATTGCGATGGCATTGGGCCTAAAGTTTCTGTTGCAATCTAAGGTCTAGCCTGACTAGTCAAATTGTAACAGTTGTCCCTCGATGTAGGCCTCGGAGTTAAATGTCTGTTTGCTTCGCAGCGTTATCGGAGTGGGCCACTAACTGTTGGTTGCTCGACGTCGATTTAAGTTCGGTTTAGTTTTGTGGTCAAAACTAACCAATCAAATTATTCGATGCAATTCTCTCATAGACTTCCATTGGTTAAATCAGACTACAAAATTAAATCGCACTTAAATCGCACTTAAATCGCACTTAAATCGCACTTAAATTGCACTTAAATCGGGGTCGAGCAACCGGCAGTAACAGTGTACTAATAATTACCTTCAGTGGTTGACTGTTTACTGGGGTAAAATTTTATAAAATGCGGCGCAGTAGAGCTGTTAAAGACAACAGTCCTCAAGGCCTAGAGACTAGAGCATAGGCCTACTAGGCCTACCATAGTACCATTAGAGTCGTGGGCTGCAGATCTCTGTCAGCTGTCAGCTCTTTCACTCAGTAACCTAACCCAGGCCCACAAAGCGTCAACACGCAGTCAGGAAAGCACTGTACGGGGCCAGCTATTTTATCATTCGTTAAATTTTGTTCTTTTGAAGCTCAGGTCTCAGATCAAATAATAAAACTTATTATTTGATCTGAGTTTTGAGGCCTATGGGTTCTTGGATTGCGGTTAGGTTTATAGGCCTATAGCATATAGGTAATAGCGTGCAGTGCTGTTTATTACTTATTTCTCTCGGCCTGTTAATGTCTCAACAAAAGGCCATGCTTCCATGAACTCTTCATTAGGGGCCAATTGCAATGGTGATCGAAGGGCAATTCGATATTGAGCTAACTTTACATCCATGTCCCCTCATCGTTAAAAACCATTTTCTGTCCTCGAAAATTTAGGATCTGCGTTTTTTCATCTGATACCCGTGTTATCATAGCACTGCTCCAATGCATGCAGCCAGGGTCGCAGCGATCTTCGGACTTGTTTAGGTCTATAGGGAGACTGCACTTACTTTATTTAGCCTGCTGACACACTTCTAAGAAACGCTAGGCCGACAAATAACAGTACTAATTTAAATGGAAGTCAATGCGAACGTCAATGAGCAGGAGATGTGTTTTCCATCTCTGCTCCCATGAACGTCATCGACTTTTGTACTCAAATGGTGATTCGATAATATCAAATTAGTAGGCCATTTTGAGCCTCCTTGATTTAGATAATAATTGTTATGTAACTGTTAATAATCAGAATAGATCCACGAGCACTGCTCAATATTGTTTGATGACGCAAGTATAACGTTGTTAAACATTGAGGGAATGCCAACAGCTGCGACCGGGGCATTGTGCCCCCAGATTATTGATCACTCTAAAGTCTAGATCAAATTTCCGCAGAATAATCTATGCGGAAACGTCTCGTCATCGCCGACAAAGAACTCGCGAATGCCTGCCAGAAACTCCTCCCTGCTCAACAAGCCGTCACCGTTTGTGTCTATCGCCGTCAAGTACTCGGCTGCCGACTTCGTATCACGATCTAGGGCGGCGTAGTACACCGCAAACATAGTGCAATCCATCCCCCCATCGTCTCCGACGTCCAAGACGTCGAAGACGAGACTGGCGACGTCCCTTCAAGCCGTGCCGAGTTCCTCCCTGTCTCGCTTCATCAGCGCCTCGGCGTACACGTCGTACGTGATGACATTGTCAACCTCGCGCAGCATTGTCCTCACAGAACTGAAACAGCATCCAACGGGGATTATTTGAAGTGTGGAGATCAGCCAATTTGAGGAGACTGTAAAGCAAAACGAAGAGATTATAAAGTGAAAAATGAG
>JAQIWG010005880.1:0-13970 GCA_034695025.1 Chamaedrilus cognettii | reverse complement strand
GGGGTCAGAGGTTTGTGACATACTTTAGGGGGGGGTCTGGGATTTGTGACAGTTTGTGACAGGGGGGAGGGGGGGGGGGTCAAAAATCCTCAATTTTAGCGTGACATACTTTATGGACGACCCCTAATGACTGATATCCTTGATACATCTAAATCAGCTATTCGCATCGTGGTCAGAAATCACACGAACCTGTCGCTACTATGTACAGTACACTGTGTTGGCATTGCTATGGTGTAACCATTCTTTTTCGAATCTTCCAAGTGGGTCGGCTGCGGCACACCTGCTAGTACCATTATACTAAAATTTAGACTTACTTACGTTTACATTGCAGTCGGACTGTATTCAAACGGTCCACTTGGACTCCAACGGCTGCATCCTCGGCATCACCCCTCTCGACCTCGGCCCCACCCTGCCCCCCGGCAATCCACCCCTCTCCCTCCAGACCTCCCCCTGCCTCCTGCTCGTCCGCGCCCGCTGCCAGCTCGCGGTGTACGACCTCGCCTCTGATAGGCCAGTGTGCAGCCTGACCCGCCCGGCAGAGGTCGCAAGTGAGTTTCGCCTGCCCCGCACGCCCCACTACACAGACCAGCTGGTGTTTGTCGAGGCGAGGCTGACGCCGGACGATCGATTCGTTGTGGGGGCAGTCTTCCGCACCGTCTATGTCTGGCAGGTAAGCTGTTTCTTCTTATATATTGAGGGCTTGCTGACAAAAGTGCACATCAGGCCTACTGCCAGAAGTTATCCCTTCTACTGCTAGAAGTACACATGACGTCATCCCTTGACCAGCCAGTACTATGCATACATTCCTTCTGCTGCCAAAGGTGCATACTGTAAAACATGAAGTTTTTGCCCGTAAATAATTTTTGCAAATTCTGAGAAAAAATTGCATGCACATAAATCGGAAATAAATAGGCCCCTGTAAACTCAAAATGGCATTAAATGGGATAAGCTATTTTGAATAATATCAATAACAAAATTGACTTTTGTGGCGTAGGCCTATGCAATGCTGGAACATTTGAGAATAGCACTGCACCTGTTTTATAAGGAGCAGTCGTAGTGCTGCTCTTATTTTATCAGGGCTAAACTGAACTCTGAACTCTGTACTGTTTTTAACTCTACATGATGCATAGTGAAAAATATGTCTATCAGACACAAGAACAACGACAGGTTTTCACATTGTCGCAATGGTTGCCTGCCGCAGATCCTCTCCCAGCCGAAGGTCGTAGCAATACTCCAGTCTCCGGTCGGCCTGATACGAGACCTTCATGTGACAGGCACATCGAGCTGCCACATTGTGTCACTCTCACACGGCTCAGAGCAGGTTCTGCTTCCTCTTTACACTCGTTTGACTACACATTTTTTCCCGCCATCAATTCTATATCTTGTACGTCTTATCTTGACGTAGAGGAAGACCGGAAATGACATGGAAAAGCTTGACAGAGAAGCATATGAAAGCTCAAGGATTAAGACGTGAGGATGCGACGGATAGGATAAACTGGAGGCTGGGTGTCCATGGCTGCAAATGGCCTACTCCTGCGTAAGCGGGTAATGCATCCATATACGCATGTGTGTGCGTGTATAAATTATGTTTTCCTGGACGGACAAACGGAAAAAATCTGGCTCTGCTATCCGGCACCCTTTCTGCTACCCGTTCGTCTTGGGTTTTCATCAATCGTTTGATGGATGCCCACGGCGAAGGGAGGTTCCCGATGACAACACTGAAATGCCAGAAGTCCTCTATTGTTGCTATTATCATCTTTCCGTTTTCGTGTATTCGGAGGTTGACAAATGACGTAATACAGAATTCCAGTGATGTGATTCAAGGATAATGCGGTTTAATTTGCGTTGCTGAATACGTTGCTTAAGGGCCTGGCCTGTTTGTTTATTAATTAAGCAAAAACTGACAAAATCTTACCCCCACCCCCCCCCGGTCCCCCCCCCTGTAGGCATGCTAAAACCGACTGTCATTGACTCGCTGGAACTGCAAAGTGTAATATAATACTGCAATATGATAGCAGTCTGGGGCTACTGCAACCCTGAACTACTTGTTCTGAGAACGAGCGTGCTGAATGCCCACCCGGAAAATGGAAAAATGAAAATCGTATATTGCAACTTTTGAAGCAGATTCTGAGCTATTTCCGGGAAGATGGCTCGGAATTCGCCTTGGAAGATGTAATGTATCTTTAGGACGTAAACGTTTATATTATATCAACAGATGTTGATGCATTCTGGTGCATATCTGGAGTCTGGCAGAGTGTGTGTTGCACTATCCTTGCACTCTGTGTTTTTGACGTGTCAACTTCTTATTTTAAGCATCATTCTCATTTATTTTATGTTGATGTATCCAGGTCTGGAATTTAGCTGAGTGTGTGTTGCACTCTGTTTTTTTGACATATATAGTCTTCTTAATTTAGGAATTATTCTCATTTATTTAATATCGATGCATACCCAGGTGCATGTCTGGAGTCTGGCCGAGTGTGTGGCGGTCGTGAACGGCCTTGATCGCCTCACGGCGCCAGTCAGAGAAATCTCACTCACTGCAGACGACAGCCTGGCCTTCGTCTCCTGCTCAGGTTTAGCCTGCGCTTTTATTGACACCGCTGTTTATCCGTGAGACTTATAAAAATAAGATTCAAGAGTCCAATTTATGTAATTTTGATAAATCTCTTGAATATTCAAGAGGTTACATAATAAAAACTTGCATAATTTTTTCCCCCAGTGACGCCGGAAAGCCGGGAACAAAGAATTGGCTTTCAGCCCGGAGCTGTCTGGGAGAGTCGTATAAGGCGAGTAAAAAGGGAGGAGCGGCTCTGTGCGTGGCCCTCCGCACGGAACTGGACTGTAATACTGTAATAGTCTTTATTACTATATACACAGTCCACTACAACCCCACCACCTTTACATAATTTAAAGGAATTTATTGCCTTGGCAATCTTGTAATTCAGTTTGATGATCAAAAGAGTATGTTGTGAAATTTGTAAAAGTGTCAACTCTGTTTATGTGATAAAAAATTTATCATTTGACATTTTTTGCAGTAAGTTTTTTCAAAAGGTAGTTATTGGCAACCGTTAGATTATATTTGTAGGTCAGGATAAAATTCCAGGTAAAAATGAAATTTTCTTCTCAGTGGCTTATGAAGTCTAAGAATCTGCACATAAACTTTTTGTCCATTAAATTGGACAAGCTGAACTAGCGATTTATTAATCAAACTTGTCTCACACCTTTATTGATTTAAATTATAAGGCGGCTTTGTGGAGTCACTTTTAGTACAAGTTTTTATTTTGTTTGTTGCTTTATAGCTGGCCCAGTATGATAATATTCACATTTAAATGATGAAACGCGGTTAAATTGCCAGGGTTTGCTTCCTAGATATTTCTTGTATGGCACGTGCGTTGTTTCTCTTATTTATTATTGTAAACTTATTCCTTATTCTTATTCTTTTTTTATTTTTATTCTTTTGAACTAGTATTTTAGTGAAATAAAGTTCTATACATATGTAAATTTGTTCTACTAAATTAATTGCTACCTAATCGTTTCTATCCTTTGCTCTTGCTTTGGCTTCAACTAGCTTTATTATATTCTTTGCTGCTCTAGTAGATTCAGTGGCGGAGGAGCGGTTTCATGCCGGAGACCTATTTTTAGGGAGGGCATTGCCCTCCTAAAAAATTCAAGGGGTGGCAATGTTTTATGTTAGAAAAAATTTCTTTATTAGAATTTTTACTTTTACCATTTAGTAGCCTAACCAAAGAGAATAGGCAGGTGAAATGGCTACAACCTACATGTTGAGTGCAGAAGTTTAATTTTAAGGGGAGAAAATCCAATAATCAAGGGGTGGCAAGAACTAAATCCAAAGGAGGGCGCTGCTCCCCCACAAAATTTTAAGGGGGACATTTGCCTCCCCTAGCCCCATTAGCTCGCGGCCACTGAATAGATTTATTCTGATCGTTGCAAATTACAACTTGATTATTTGATGTTCCATTCAAAAAAATTTATGTTAACCCCACTTTAATACATGTAATCAAGCCATGATATTTTAAGCCATAATATTTGATTCACAGACAGTGACGAGCTCGGCGTGATCGACATGGCGTCAGGCCACCTGCTCGACCTTTTGACCCACGAGTCCCCCGTCCACGCTTTCACGCCCTCCCCATCCGGCCGCCTCGCTTTTGTTGCCCTCTCTCGCTCCCGCCCTGGGCGCTGCAACAAAATCTGGGACGTGGGGGGGCGGCGCATCCTCTGCGAATTCGGCGACGCCCCCGCCCACAGCGTTCCCTACTCCTCCCCCTGTCCACCTGAGATTCAAGTCAAGGGGCAAGACCCCCCGATTTTTGAAGGATTTCTGGTCATTGCGCAGGACTTTCCGATGAACATGGATGCTCCATACGCGATCACGCGTTTCGATTTCAGCCCAGATTTGAACTGCTCGACGTTTCGGTTCGACGGATGCTTGGAGTTTGTGCTCGATTCGCCGTTTGTGACTCCCGGCGGGCGATATTTGGTGGTTTTGTCGGCAGATTCGGCGATGGCCAATGTGACCGGGGAGTCGAGATACATTAATCCGACGATTTGCGTGATTAATCTGCGCCAGCGGGGGGGAGGGGCGTGTGGGGGAGGGGAGCCGACCCTGCCTCTGATTACAAAGTACGATTGCTCCTTTACCTTTTTTAGGCAACTAAAAATCTGTTGTTATCATTTGACTGATTTTAAAAGTTAGGTAATATGCTAAATTAGACTTTATAAGTAACATGGAGAATCATAAAAAAGAATTTGAAATTGAACAAATACTTGAATAATTTTCCAAAAACATGGGTGGCGCTTTCTTATCCCTTAGTCGAGTATGTTAATAAAAATGCACTTTGCGACCCTGCTACTTAGCGACTTTGTGACTGCGACTTTGCGACTGCGTAGCAAAGCATCCACTCCAGCCTCCTCTTCGACGCGCAGCGAGCCTCGACGAGTCTGTCTGGCATGGCGCTATTTTTGAGCCTTTTTCATCATTTTTTTTACTATAATGCAGCAAAACTAATGAGGTATGAAACTATTTCAATGGCAACTTAAACAAAATCCCCTTCTCACATTTTACACTGAAGTTGTGCTAAAGTCAGTTGTTTTGACTGGTTGAGGTACTGCCCTGCGACGATGAGAGAAAGTCTGCCGAGCATCATGAGAATACTGCAAGTGCGCGTCTGTCCGACTAACGAGTTCGCTGTCGTAGTTCTCTACACTAATGAGCCCGGGCGCCGCGGTGAGTGCCTGTTTTGTGTTATGTTATCTATGTTATTTGTTTTGGTTAGCAGTCAATAGTGATCAGTGATCAATTGATACGCACACACAAGCGCATACTCGTTTTGTGGCCGCATTCCCCTGATTATTAGTCTAGCACTAAAATGCCCCGCTGAGCTGTCTTAACCAACAAACAAACAAGCAAAGCATTCCCTTGAATGGCGCTGATGTCAGTAACAGTGATAGTTCAATGTGATTTTGTACTAACGCGTGCTTGACAATGATGGTGTGTTCTAGAGCCCTGTGGTAAATACGATCACAACTTTGGCTTCGTTGTGTGGGACATCTGTGCTGGGATCGTCTGCCAGGTATAAAGACACATGCATCTTCATGCTCTAAATTATGAAAATTGGATTAAATGAGCTTTGTGATTGTGGCACACAGTTTCTGTGTGCGCTGAACGATCTGCATAGCACGCTATGTTATAATGCTAGGCCTGTATTACAGAGGAATTATGGATGTGAGCACAATTGCGATCAGGGTATTTATTTTAGCTACCGGCATTGATAAATTGATCAAAGTTCTGATATACATTATACTAAGCCTATGTGCCTTGATTTTGTTGGCCTGCATTATTGATAAAAGTGCATTGCTATTGCGCTGTCTAAGTTACTGCAAATCTATTGTGTAAGAGGCCTACTTAAAACATTTTTGATCATGACATAAAATAAATTGTTATTCATATGCAACATGTATAATAGCGCGTAGCGTATCATAATAAGTATCTATATTTTATGGAACCTGATCTATGTGCAGGCTAATTATGTACTTAATAAGATTGTATTACCATAAACAGATCATTTCAATGTAATATTGACTTTACAACTAGATCCTTGATCTACGTGTATCTTAGTTACATTGTAGAACTCTAGATAAGTTCTCATTTTTGTTTATGGTTGTAGACTATAAATTTGTAACTATTTTAACTATTTAATATGATTAGCCAGCCAGCTTTGATAGGCATTTTTAGATTCCCTGGTAGCCTGGTAGGCAGCTAGCATCTAATTTATTTGTAGTTGTTAAACTATTTGTTATTTTGATGCGATGCCGCTTGCCAAATAAATTACTTGACATACGCATAGTAAAACAAACACAGGTTTTGTATGGTATCGACATACAACGTGTATATAGACATAGTCACATTGCCGTATTCATGACCCCGTTGACCATACTATACGATGCAGGTTATCGATGATTTCCTGCCGCCCAGAACTCCTTTAAATCATGTACTGTTCACGCATGACGTGCGCTTGTGTCTGGACGATGAGTCCAACATGTACGACATGGCCACCGGGTACTGCATCGGCAACGCGCTGACTCACAGTCCGACTGAGGATACCTCAGTATGATTCAATAATATGACTACCAGAAGACTGTTAGATATATGCCATGTTAATAGCTTTAATAGATGTAACTTTTATGTACAAGCCTTTTAGATATAAAGCCATTTGAAGTACATTTCTGAAGTGATGTCCATGTGGGAGGTGCATCTAAGGCTGTTTTGAGAGGTCAAAACAGACATTACATCTTCTTTTCAATGTTTATTGCTTCAGATTTCAATTCACAAATATAATATACATGTACTCTTATGATGAGCGCAATGTCAAGCAGAGAGATAAAATAAAATAGGATTGACTTTTTGAAAATGCTTTGTAAATATCAATATCCCTAGTAATTAATAGTTATAGGTAGCAGATGTGGAATAGAACTCTAACTAATGTTCGCGATCACAGTTTTATTATTGCGTGTGTGTGCGTGTGGTATGTGTGTCTGTGTGCATGTGAAGTGCTGTGCGCGACCGATGCGTCTGGTGCTCAACGGTCACTCTGCGCTCTACGCTGCCGGGCAGTACCTCACGGCCATCAGACTGACCGATGGACGCTGCCTCGCGCGCATCTCTGTCCACGCCTGCATCTGCACCGTACAGGCAGGCCACTATAGCAGTCTAGGCTTCATTTGTACAGGCAGGCCACTACTGGAGTCTGGGCTTCATTGTACAAGCAGGCCACTATTTGAGTCTAGGCTTAATTTGTACAGTCAGGCCATTGCAGGAGTCTGGGCTTGATTTGTACCGGCAGGCATTATATAGGTCTAGGCAGGCCATTACAGAAGTCTAGGCAGGCCATTTCAGTAGTCTAGGCAGGCCATTACAGAAGCCTAGGCAGGCCTTTACAGTGGTCTAGGCTGGTTCTTACAGTAGTCCAGGCATATCTTGTGCATGCCATTAGAGTAGTTTAAGCAGCCCTAGTATATGCTGCTTATAATAGTGATCAGTCTTAGAAATTTTATCTTTTGAGAATATTTTGAAATGCCTTGTGAACGTTCCCTTCGTTCATAGGCATAAGCCTATCTGTCTAAGACCGATATTAACGACTCCACCGTTAACTACCAAGAATCTTCTAGTTCTGTGAAAGGACGCCACGCCGAGAGACTACAATCTTGTCATCATGTTCTCTATCAGTCGCTTTTTATCAGGCTTATTTTTGTAATTCTACAGACTTGGCTCTTGTTGTTTTTTCTACGTGGCGTACGTTTTTTGTCATTCTCCAGGTGTCACACGTTTTTTTGTCTTTCACCAGGTAGCGCACGACTGCCGTACTATCCTGGTCGGCTGCTCGGACGGCTCAGTTGTCAGCTACCTTTTCATCGACGCCCAAGTCGACAACTGCATCCAGCTTCTCGCCACCATCCCCACCCGCCACGTCACTGCCACCCAGCACGCCCGGGGCCCCTGCGCGGCCGGCGGGGCCCCCGAGGGAAGGGCCTGGGACCTGATCGGCTGCCCTGCCAGTACCAGGGACGGCGCCCCTGTTCCAGAATATTCAAGGCCGCCGACGGCGGTGTTTGCGCGATGTCTTACAGATGAGAAGATTCTGAGGGATGGAGAAAGGGGGGCGTCCGGAGAGGGGTGCGGAGGGGTTCGTTCCCCACTTTTGCCCCCGTCTTGTACGGAGCTGTACGAGAGGAGCGCTAAATCAAACGCCTGCAATGTCATGTGATACGGAAACTTGAAACATTGTTTTATTCGTCTTTTGTCTTGATTATTTAGACCTTTTAAATATTATAGCTATGGAATTGTTTATTGATCAGCATTTCTTCGTTTGAACAAAATGATTTGATATTTTATGTTGTCATAGTATGGAATCTGGATAGTGACTTTTTGCAAGAATCTAAGATTTTGATTATCCTAAAACAATAATATTGCTTTGATTCAATTGAGCAAAAGAATTTATGGCTAATCTTTTACGCAGCACACACTTTTCATAATATTCATCAAAATTAAATCGGTGTCGCGCATGTCACGGCATCACCAAACGCAAGTTTTTTACTTTTGAAAGGCATCGTGTGACACGGACTTTGAAACCCCAACCACTGGGTAGTTTAATATAATGTTGTTAATCACATTGTTGGTGGTACGTGTTAATAGGCTAATAGCCTATAACAAGAAGATCTATGAGCAACTTTCTCACTCTTAGATTTAAAGTTGACAGTGTACAGCAGTATGAGATGGAATGCACTGCTTTGTTAATAGGGAAGAAAACGAACGAGGCTGTTGTAATAGCCTGACCATCATGAATCATTTGCGTTTGAATCTTATTACTCTGAACTCTGATTATAACGTATATTATTTTACAATGTATTTACTGATATAGAAATCGCAGTTTGCAATAGCCTACTAGGCTATGGCCAATAGTGATGTCTTGATGTTTTGAATTGATAGTCTCTGTAATCAACTGAAAGTTCAGTGCTATTGATGAAAATCTGTGATGAAAATTGATGCTGTAGCGCAGGGGTTCTCAAAGTGCTGCTCACGAGCCAAAAGTGGCCCTCGAAGACCTTTTATGTGGGCCGGAGAAGCGTTGCTAAAAGGGCCCCTGTGGCCGCGGAACCCTTGCTGAAAGGTCACTGTGGCCCGCGGCGATGTCGGTAGGGTTTGTAAGCCCTATTGTGTTTTGGTTACTAATTTTAATGTAGCATAGGCCTAAGCACTAAGCAGGATTCATTTGATTAAGCAGAGTATGCCATGAATCCTATGAAAGAAATTTGTATGGCAAATTTTGAAAAGAGTAGGCGTAGCACGAGCGAAACAACAATGACTGTTAAGAAAGGCTTTTTGAAATATCTGTCATCACCTCTCCCCTCCCCAGGTCGTGAGCTGGACCGAAGCCAGAAATGGTCCTCTAAGATTTTGAAGACAACAACGTGGCCAGCCTAAGAAAAAGTTTGAGAACCACTGTTGCAGCGTATGAAATACCCATTAAATAATCTTAAAATACACTTATAGGAACGAAGATTCTAAAAAATCTCTCAAATACAATGCAGCATTATAAGCTACTAAAGAGATCATTAACCTGTGGTATGTTATAGTAGGCCTATCTGTTGTCACTATTACCAAAACAAGATCTAGCTGTAGTAACCAATATCAAAACAGAGTATGCTGTAGAGTGTACACATATTCTGTGGTGTAGATGTCGTACCAACGAAAGGCGAGCGCGTCTATAGGTCCTACTATAGACGACAACAGCAACAACAACAACAACATGCCATAGTCCTCTGTGCAAGCACATACACGCCTCTTTCGCAGAAGAGCAGACTGATATATAAATAACCGAAAATAATAATACACCACATGGGCCTACTTATACGTCGTGAGTTTGAACTTGATTAACTTTTAATCTTACTTCCGGTACGTTAACTATTTTTGCTGTAAACGTAAACAATTTAAATAAACCGAACTGCAAAAATAGCAGACAAAAAATTAACAAACGCGAAGAAAGATGGTAAATGTCGAAAAGGGAATACTCGTTGAATGGTGTGTAAATCACGATCTCTTTTAACTGTACGAAAATAGTGGACCTCTAGTAGTTTTTTGTACCATATATCTACTGGCGGTTTACGACAATTGTATAGGCCTATAGGGAATGTTTAAAGCTGACTATGTATAACAGTATGAGACACATGATTTATTGTAATGCAGGCTATAATTTACGTTAAATTTACTGTAAACGGTGCCGTGAATATCACGTTTGTTGTTAAGGTTAACAACCTCGTTAAGGTTGTTCTTGGGTAAAGATACGTATGTTATATTTAATTTATGTATTTGTTGTCTCTTGTGTCATATTTGTTTTTCAGCTATGATACATCAATACTCATAAACGCACGAAACCGTGTAAATTGTGCCTTGTACACGGTGCTCAATCTTTTAAGCGCTAAGTACAGATAAACGTTTTCATGTCTTTTTTAAAATTGTGAAATTTATTCAATGCAACAGCCGTAACGTTGAGCACCAATGGGCAGTGGGCACTGATTAATTTATGATGAACATGTCAAGCATATTAGTCCGGTTTATGGTCTGTTTTGTTGTCCATGTAGTGATCCAGCGATGAAGCAGTTTTTGCTTCACCTCGACGAGACGAAGCAGCTCGGCGGTCGCTCGTTTGTGATTCAGGACCTCGACGAGACTCATCTTTTCATATCGGCCGACATTCTGGACACACTACGCGGCAGCATCGACCACCTCATGGATCAGCTGCACTTCTCCGTCAATGCAGAAGGAAATGAGTGATCAAGGGAGTGCAGCTATGCACACGCTAGTCTTTGCCTGTACTCGATACCTGCCCTACACTTATTCTGCGAATCTAAAATCGAAACATCGATGCAAGGGATGGGAAGTGAAGGACTGGACGAGGAAGACTCATAAGGGAGTGCAGCCGCTACACTGTCGAGTGTAAACACTTTGGCATCAATGGCGAGGCAAATGAGTGAACAAGGCACTGCAGCTGTACGCTGCTGGCAGGGGCGTCGCCATCAGAATGTTTGAGGGGTTCGATGTGGCCCTGCTCTATGTGGGCTGGGTGTTTGGGGCGTCTAAAAACCCCCAGAATTTGCTGGTGATGTTAAGATTAGCTTGAAAAGAAAGCACTGCTAGGAACAGACTCTGAAAGAAGAATCTGTTATCCCGGAGGCAAAATTCTTCGTCAGCACCTCCCTTCCCCCGCTAGTGAGTTGAGTCTGAGAAGGAAAAGTCTCGATCAGTACTCGCCGTCTCGTTCGAGTTCTGCATGGAAAAGAAAATCATTGTGAAACCGCCCACTTTTGAATCTGTACGGTGCTGCCCATAGTCGCTGGCTTGCGTATGCGCTTCACTCTTGTTTTTTCTGCTCATTTGCATTCAGACTATCAATGCCGAGGGTGAGAGTGAAGAGGGATACATATGGGAAATATAGTCGTGTGCTGTTGGAGGCTGGGTTCTGCAGTTGTTTTTGCACTTCCCTGCAATCAACGTTTTCTGCGCTGTACAATCGGGACATCGTTTTAGAGAGGACAAAGGAAAGAAGTGAAACTGTGCTAACCTTATTTAGTTAACAAAGCAGTTATCGTGCACTTCAGAGATAGAAGAATGTGCGAACGAGCGAAGAATGTGCAGCTATAGAGATTAACTAGTACTATGAATATCTGAAAATGTCTGTCAAGCCAGATGTTGCGGCTCGCGATCAGCTACTAGTTCTGAAGATAACTGGAATAGTGCTGTGAATTTTGTGATAATATAAAAAATTTCTGAAATGAAAGTTAAAACATTTGGTTTCTCTCTCTCTCTAGTGTGCTGCCGCGTGGCAGGTCTTTGGCATCCAACCTCGGATTTTGTTCATTTGGTTTAGACTGCTAAATCATGTGATATTAGGCATAAAATGGGCCTAATAAGTATAATATAGGCTTATTGTTTCATTCTAGAATTAGTGTTTAAGCTTGTAGGTTAGTTACTCATTTCCTCAATTTTGTGGTACTTGTGCATCTTTAAAGTTGAAGGAAAATAATGAAAACTGATGGATGATCACAATTATTTTCTTATTCAAATAGTGAAAATG
Source organism: Chamaedrilus cognettii (assembly GCA_034695025.1). Classification (NCBI taxonomy): domain Eukaryota; kingdom Metazoa; phylum Annelida; class Clitellata; order Enchytraeida; family Enchytraeidae; genus Chamaedrilus; species Chamaedrilus cognettii. The sequence goes on along the minus strand of JAQIWG010005880.1, from coordinate 1,818 downwards.
AACTTGTTTTAAAATTAATGTTGCTTCAAATATTGTCAAACTGTTCAACAATTTTGTTTGTATGTGACTTGCACTTTATAGGCCTAACATTCCTGATTTGTTCAAATACTGTAAAACATGTCATTTTAATTGCATACATGTTTTTTTCGCAATTTTGCGTCTCAGAATTTTTTTTGCATTCAATTTTAGCGTTTTGGCGGACTTTCCCGATAGCTTCTGTAGCTTTATTTTTTGCGCATGTAATTTTCACGAGTTTTACCTATTCGCAAACTTTGCCAAAATTACATGCACGTGAAAATTTCTTGTTTTACAGTGTGACATTTAGATTAAACTAATAGAGGGGATATCTCTATTAGTACTTATATCTTTGTCCCGGATATCACTTTAAACTCTTCGGCAGCCCTGCCCCTGCTGTCACTATCGAGCAGGTTTTGTGTCGGGAAGGGCATCCGGCCTATAAAATACTGCTCCACAAGACAGCCATGGACACCCACAAATGGATAAGTCCCTGAGCCCATGACCTGCCCCAGGGTCTTTTAGACGATTCTGGGTTTGAGGGGAGCTGAGAGGCTCTGTGTGCTGGAAGGGGAGGGTGGGCTGAGGAGGTTAAAGCAGAGTTGTTCGCCCCCTAATATTCTGATACCGATTCCATCATCTCCTTAGTTAAGTTAATTATTTGTAGGGTTGGCTGTTTCCTCCCCCAGAAGTCCCCTCATGCTGCTTTCCAGGCGCATCATGTGGGGTCAGGTCACATGGGTTCTTGTGTCCTGCAAGCCGGGGATCAAAGAATTGTCTTGCAGCCCAGAGCTCCCCGGGCGAGTCGTACTGTCGTAGTAACCCACAGCGCCGTTGTGCTTACCAAAGTGGCAACTGAGGAAGGGGGAGGGATCTATGCCGGCTCTCTTGCACAGAACCAGACGGCAAAGAGGGTACGGTAAAAAAATAAAAAATAAATCTTGCGTCCAGCTGTCCATGGCTGCAAATGCCCTGCTTGGACGGAGAATGCAGCCACTCAACCGAGAGTACCAGGAGAATTGTAACTGTGTGCTCTTTCTTGTTTGATAAGTTTTACTTTCTAGGGTTTATGAGGTTTGACTCTTGTGTACAGTGGATGTAAGTATTTATGCTTACATCCACTAGATGTAGCCTAGTTGTGAGGGCGCTTAGTTGTGAGGGAGAAAAAAAGAAAGCAAGAAAAAAAATTATATTTGATAGTCGGCTAACCGAAAACTGTAGGCCTATGCTATACGTAGGCAAGGCCTATCGGCAGAGCCGGTGACACCGACACCGGCATTAGAGCTCTCACGCGTTTCCCGGGAGGAGCCTGGAGGAGGGGCAGTAGCGGTTCCAGGGTTCAAGAGGACTTGGTTTACGAGGACTCAAGGACCCAATTTTCCCCTCCGGTAGGCCTACTGGACTCGCGACCGGGGGGTGGGCGGGGGTAAAGATGCTGAGAGAAACTTTTTACCTTCCATATACATGTATGTAGGCCTATATCTACATCATCAAAACACAAGAAAATCTTGAAAGGAATAGCAAAAATTTTAACTTGTGGGGCTTGAAAATCCAAACAGAAAGGGTTTAACACCCCCAAACTCAAATTTAGTTACGTCAATTTTTAGCTTAAATTAATGGACTTTGCTTATATCAACTGTGGGGCTTGAAACGAAAACATGCCCTCCTGTTTAATTATTACTTTGCCGCCATGTTTTCCACGAAAACACTGGAGGGTACGGAAACCGTGACGAATTAACTATTTTGGAAGCCGCAGCCACGGCGAATTTCTTCTTTTTTAAGTTGGGACCAATACTATTATAT
>JAQIWG010005879.1:0-13971 GCA_034695025.1 Chamaedrilus cognettii | reverse complement strand
GTGTGCTCGATCCGGGGGCGGAGGGGCTGGCGGGGGGGCTAGGTAAGGATGAGGGGGGGCTAGCTAGGGAGAAGGGGGAGCTGGCTAGGGAAGAGGGGGTCCTTGCCAAGGAAGATGGAGGGCTGCCGGGGAAGCAGACTGAGGAGGAGAGGGAGCTAGCGAGGGAACTCAACCCCACCGGTCAGATCTTCTGCTTCCTCCCCCTTCCGGTGGAAGAGCGGAGTGCGTCAGGACTTCCAGTGCACGTCAACGGATGTTTCGCTGTGTCCCAGAACCGGCGACACCTCAAGTGGCCCTCGGCGGGTCAGAGGGTGGACGGATCGGACCCGGCGCTGCTCTGGAACCTGTGCCTGCTGAGCGAGGTCCTGCCATTGTCCTACGTGGCGCTCCTGGAGGCAGCGACGCGCGGCCTGGTACGTCCACCGCTTCCGTATACTGCGGCGTATAGGTCATACTAGCCTGGAATGTTGCAGATTCAGGAAAAGTCGAGGAATTGTCACAGGACTTTTATGGGTAGGTATAATACCAGGGTTCTCACATACCTGCAGAACCTGAAAAAGTCAGAGAATTTACAGATCCTTTAGTCAGGATATTGTGAAGGAATTATAAGATTGGTTAGCCTTTGTTCTAGAGAACGTTTTAGCATGTTAGAGCTCAGAAGATGCATGCTTGCTGGTTCTGGCCTGAAAAATGGTTCATGGAAGAATTATTTTGTGTAGGCATACATAATTAATCTTCAGATCAAAATTGAAAATATAGGGGAAGTAAAGGCAGTATATAGGAAGTATATATTGAAATAATAGGGGCTTGTAGCTATAGGTATTATGCAGCCTACTGTAGGCTATAGCTTTTGCAGCAGTGCTGCTAGCCATATGAACTGACTGCCTTTTTATGTCGTGTTATCTGTTATATTTAATGTTTTCACACAGGTTTGGGCGTTTGCGTTCTGATGAGAAGTGCTGGAGCTGGGTTTTTATGGTCGGATGCCCTTGTTGACGCCAACTAAATAAATGATATCTGGCACTGGGTTAGCAGCTAGCGACACTCGACACTTGTGTGTTCAACAGCCTTGCTGAAGGGCCTGTAATGCATGGTTTCATAGTTGTCGGGCGGGACTTGAACCCAGATCTCTGGATTCTTCGTTTGACGCCTTAACCACTACACCACAGCCACCAAAGAATTTGATTTATTGTTGACTAGAAGCAGGCAAGGGTCTGCTGCTAGGCAAGCAATAAATTAAATTCTTTGGTGATTCAAATGACGGGTTGGAAAACTTTCGTCACTAACAAAAGTTTGCAGTACTTTCTTGTTATGTAGTTTTTATCCTGTCTGGCACTAAGATTGTCGTACTGTGCTGCTGCGCCGTTAAACAGCAAGCGAGCAAGCACGGTGTGGTGTCACCCGCGCGCGTGCACGCCGTGCTGCCAAATCTTGTGGTGGTGGACGACAAGTGGCGACCTCTGCTGGAACCCTTCTACACGAGGCTCTTTGAGCTGCCCGTGTTTCACAGCAAGCTCGGCGGCTGGCATAGGTCAGAGGCTATTGTCATGTTATTTTCGGTGTAATACGAAAGTGGTAATGATCATCATTGCTTTGGACGTCCATTCTAATGCGCTACAGGCAGGCCCGTAGCGCTGTTCAAGTTAACACAGGTTAGACGTTTATATTGAAGCTGGATTTTTGAAGGCGAATGCCCTTCCTGTCGCCAACCAAAATGTTAGACTACCCTGGACGATGATTATCAGATAGCGACTCTTGTGTGTTTAACAGCCTTGCTGACAGGCCTTTAAAGTGTAATTTCGTAGAACCTTGCCGGTTCTGGGATTTGAACGCGGGTTTCTAGATTTTCGGTCCGACACCTTAACCACGACACCACCTCAGCACGACAGAGCCTTGCTGAGATGTTTATGATTGCGATGATTTTTTTTGTGCTTTTTGAATCATGGTTATAGTGATGCATATCGCAAATATTTGAGAGAAATAACTAAACTAACTAACCTGCTTTTTATCTTTTTATCGTGTAACCTGTTAATGTCCATGTTTTCACACAGGTTTACACGTTTTTGCTCGCCATTTTTAGGACTGCTGGAGCTGGGTTTTTACAGGCCGGATGCCTTTTCTGACGCCAACCAAGTAAATAATTATCTGGCACGGGGTTAGCAGCTAGCGACACTTGTGTGTTTAACAGCTTTGCCGAAGGGCCTGTAACGCATGGTTTCATAGTTCCGGCGCGGGGACTTGAACCCTGGTCCTCTGGACTCAAAGTCTTACGCCTTAACCACTACGCCACAGCGCCTCGCTATTTGAAAGAAATAAATATGGGTACTCTTCTTCTTCTATCACGTGGCCTTGTTGACCGTATGTTGTGTCCGGGACCTGTCCGGGTTGTTTGTGTTCTTACCATTATACTATATTTTGACTTAAGATTGTAACCGCACTTTGTGTGTGAGCAGGGTGGACGAGTGTGTGTTTGACTGCGGCAAGCTGCCTTCGCACACGCGGCGTGTCGTCACCTGCGTGCTCCTCGCCGCCGGTCTCCCCGTCACCATCGTGCGTCCATGCGTGCTCCACGCGCTGGGTGCATACACGCACCACGCGCCCGAGACCATCATGCCTCGCTTGGTGCGCCTAGGATTGCTAGACATAAGCACAGAAATAGAAGCCTAGCATGCATAAACTTTACAATGCTGTAAAAAGAAGGACCTTTTAAGCAAAAACGGTAGTTGATTTGAATTATGGGTAATCGCTTTGAATTTTTGCGATTGAATGTGTGTAGGTCATGGCCCTGTCAATCAAGTTGTGGACAGTTGTATTTATTTTTCCCCTTGGCAAGAGCTCTGTCCCCGCTATCTCCATACGTGCCTCAATAGACAGCATATAGTGACTCCCCTTGGACATAAGGGATGTCCCTTATTTAAGATCATTTGTCCTGCGTCCCTTAATATGAAATGCCTTATGTCCTTTTTTGGGGCCCGGGCATAAATTATTGTAATATAGATGCAATATTATAACAAGATGAATTAACGAAGAATTAATAAAATAAACAAAGAAATAAAATTAAGAATAATCAATAAATTAACAAATTTATTTATTATTATAAATAATTATAACAAGGTAATTGGAACAAGATGTAGAGATAAAGTGACGACTGAGTCCGATATTTCCAGAAAAAAAGATTTTGTCAAAATTTTTCATTCATTTGTGCAATTAATCGTTGTCAGTCATATACAAATCTCTGGATAAAATGCTGCTAGGCTAATTTTTGAAACTCTCTAAATTAAGTTCTGCATCATTTGAAACAAATTGAGCTCTGTTAAATTTTTTAGTGTCCGTTATTTGATCGATGAAAATCTGGTAACCCTAGGTGCGCGCGGCGCTCAGGGATCGAGTGGATGCGTACGCGGCACTCTCATGCGCAGACAGCCTCGTGCTGCTGGAGTACACGCTGAAGGATGAGGACTTCAGGGACCTGGCGGGTATCAGGCTGCTCCCTCTGGCCGACGGAACGTTCGAGGCGTTCCGGAATGTTCCAGAAGCGATGCATCGGAATGCTCCTCATGGCTCTGTTGTGGGCGAATGGGATATTGCACGCAGTGGGGGTCACAAGGGGGCTGTATTGACTGGTGGGGGTGTGAAGGATGTGACTGGGAGGGGGATTTTGTCGCAGAAGGGAAGTGGGGGAGGAGTGGAGGGGGTGTACTTGCCGACGAGTGAGTTTTCCGCTTCGCTCTTGCCGACACTAGATGGGCGGCTGGTCAGTGGGGAGGGAGGGGAAGGACTCAGGCTGAAGCTGCATAAGCTGGCTCAGCAAGGTATCTCACTACCATACACATCACCATTGGTTTGTTGTTTTGTTTCTTTTAAAATATTTATTGCTTTAATAATGTTCACAACTAAGTTGCAATTGATGAATGAGCAAAACAAAGTCTGTGCCAAATAATTAATTTTACTGGCGTCAGGAAAGTCATCAGGCCATAAGAACCCAGCTCTAGCAGTCCTCACCAGGGCGCAAAACGTCTATCCCATGTGAAAACATGGATATCTCCTTAGTTAGATACATTTTGGCTTAATTGTTTCCTAGTCTGAATGGTGTTCCCATTCCCCCCGTGGGGTCAGGGCACACAGGTTTTTGTGTCCATGGCTGAAAATGGCCCACCCCTGCCTGGGCGGGGATTGCGGCGACTAAACCGTGTGTGTGTGTGAGTTTGTGTGTTGTTTTATATTAAAGTTGTTGTTTGTAAGCGGGTTAGCTTTAATGTTCAGCGAGGTGCTGTGGTATAGTGGTTAAGGTGTCAGACTTCGAGTCCAGAGGATCAGGGTTCAAGTCCCCGCGCCGGAAACTATGAAAACCATGCGTTACAGGCCCTTCGGCAAGGCTGTTAAACACACAAGTGTCGCTAGCTGCTAACCCCGTGCCAGATAATTATTTGTTTGGTTGGCGTCAGGAAGGACATCCGGCCGTAAAAACTCAGCTCCAGCAGTCCTGATCAGGGCGGACGAAAACGTATAAACCTGTGTGAAAGCATGGACATTAACAGATTACATGATAGAAAAGAGGTTAGTTAGTTTTTGAGTTAGCTTCAATGCTCATCGGTGTTACAGGCGGCACTCAAGTCCAGCTATTGACGAAGGATGCCGTTGCTGCCCTCCTGCCCCGAGTCTTTCCCACCTCGTGGCTCTCCGCCCCCCTCATCCAATATGATCCCTCCTCCTCTCCCTTCCCCCCCTCCTGGCTGCCCGCCCTCTGGGTCCACCTGCGCACCCACCACCCCTTGGACCTCTCCCCCTTCCTGGGGCTGCCCATTCTCCCCCTGGCCCCCCTTGGACCTAATACGCCGCTGATTCCCCTAGCAAAGGACAGCTGTGCCGTGCTGCGGGCGGCGGTGGGGGCGAGTCTACCCGCGGGGGCGGCGCGCATTGTGGAAATGTTGGGGGGGCAGGTGGCAGAGGAGCTGCCGGGGTTTGTGAGGGAGCACGCGGCCATCATCGGTCCGTACGTGAGGGTACCCATGCTGGAGGATGTGGTGGAGGTGAGTGGAGAAACTTTGTTGTCTGAGATCAATGTACCCCTGCAAGTTGGGGAACAAAGAATTGGCAGCCCAGGGTTCCCCAGGCGAGTCATAAAAGGCGAACTAAAGAGTGAGGACTGTGCGAGTGTGCGTTACCCTTCGCACAGAACCGGACTGTAATAGTCTACGTTACTACACACGGTCCTTAAACTCGTAAAATCCAAAACCACCCTGACGAAAGATCAATTACAAATTCGTCAAAAGCTTTTGCCAAATCGTAACAAATTTCCACAATTGCAAAAAAATCTATTTTTGAAGTCGTAACAAATTTCCCCAACTGCAAAAATGTCTATTTTTCTATATCGTCAGATCAAGCTCTACATTTAGGAATTCTTAGTGCTGTTTCTCTCTGTCTCAGGTGCTGTACAATTGCTGCAAGAGGCTCGGGGGCGGGCAACCCCCACTCGACCTCATACGCTCTAAATCCAGCGACTCGGACAAATCCGACCTCGTTGACCTCATATCACGCATGGATCCAAAGTCGACCGACGCGCGACTTCTCACCTTTATGCGCCATCTCCCTGTCTTCAAGTCCAACCCCACCCCCGCAGGGGTCAGGAGGACGGGTGAGGAGGTCAGGGGTGAGGGTGTGGGGGAGGGGGTGGGGTATGTGTCGGTGGCAGAGGTGGGGCGCGCCGCCCCAGTGCACCGTCTGCCGCTGGCGGTGATGGAGCGGTTTCTGGATGTGAGAGACGCGACCGCAGCGAGGGCGGCGGCCGTGCTGGGCGCACAGGTCCTCAGGTCTGTGTGTCGTTACACATGCTTTCAGGGAGATTCCATTCCATTAAACTAAACTAACCTCCTTTTTATTGTGTAATCTGTTAATGTCCATGTTTTCACACAGGTTTACACGTTTGCGTTTGCCCACCCTGATCAGGACTGCAGGATCTGGGTTGTTATGGCTGGATGCCCTTTTTGACGCCAATCAAATAAATAATTATCTGGCACGGGGTTAGCAGCTAGCGACACTTGTGTGTTTAACAGCCTGGCTGAAGGGCCTGTAACGCATGATTTTCATAGCTTCCGGCGCGGGGACTTGAACCCTGATCCTCTGGACTCGAAGTCCGACGCCTTAACCACTACACCACAGCGCCATTATACATAGGTTTGTGCGATGCAATAATGCACACTGTCATGTTTATATGTTTCTCTTAGGGCCGGTTTTTCCAACACGGATTTAATGGTGGTTCAAGATTATACCCACCATTTTGCATGGGCTAAATCTTAAACTACCATTAAATCCATGTTGGAAAAACCGGCCCTATGTGCATGCTGTGTAAATTTGCATGTTGTCTAAATAAGATGAATAATAATTATGATAATAATATTAAGTTGACCTATTATGATTAAAATTATATTTCACAAGGTCCATAAACTTCTCCCTCAATTCATTTGTTACAAGGGCATTTCACTATAACCCGGCAGAAGGCCGTGTGACGGGCGACATAGGCACCACACATCCACCTAGTAATTAAAATTATTGTATATCAACTGCATATTATTATTATTACTATATTACATTAAACGTCATACTGCAAAGGCCTACACTTTTGTCCCCATTGCACTTTAAATCATCGGACCCATCAACTCCAAGGCGCCTTCCGAGAGGCAATGATGCCACGGTGGTAGGGACGCTCGCCGACGGTCGATGGAGTGGGGAGAGGAAGGGGCAGATATAGGGTCGTTTCCGGAGAGGGCCCAGACGGGCGACTACCAGACTTTAAATGTACTTTAAATGTATTTTAATGTTTTTCATTGTATTTGAATCTATTTTAATGCATTTTAACGTATGACAATGTATTTTAATGTATTTTAATATGAAATGTATTGCTCTGTTCATCACCATAGAGCCAGTATTATACTTTAATATTATGTTGTACATTGTTATTATTATTATTATATAGTATAATAATGTTATTATTATACTATATTACTAGCTGGGATACCCGGCGTTGCCCGGGTTAAAAAATACTGAGAATGGAAATGGAACCCCTCCACTGGGTGTCCCATGCCCACACCGACACAGTAGTGAAGATTTCTAGTGAAAAGCTGCAGAACTGTGGAAATGCATCCCAGTCAAACAGACACACACACAGAATCTTCTCTTTATTTATATAGATATTATTATTATTATTATAAAGTTATATTATTATTATATTATATTATATTGTTATTATTATTCAGCACAACGGCAATGCTGAAATATGCCTTCACTCAACTTCACGACTTTGATCTTACTGACGCCGACACGATCGGCGAGGAAGTACTAGCAAACTTCTACTCCTACCGCGCCGAAGATGCAGGGATTGTCGAAGTGTTAAAAAACGTGGCGTTCGTGAAAACCACAGGTGGCAGGGTGGCGCGACCCACCGAACTGTTTGACCCGGAAGTGGGGATCGTTGTGAGGGTGTGTGGGGGGAGGGACGTGTTTCCGGGGGGCCAGTATGCTCTAGGGGAGGGTCTAGCCGTGCTGAGGCTGCTGGGGTTGAAGGGCGAGGGGGCACTGAACGCGGATGACCTCCTGACCGCCATGATAAACGTTGAAGCGATGGCGGGGAGAGGGGAGGGAAAGATGAAGACAATTAATGCTGGTGTTGAGAAAGTATTGATGGGAAATGTCTCAAATAAAACCTGTGATGTCGATAAAAGAGCTGCCAAAGAGGTGGCAAAGGTAAATATTGAAAGTAGAACACGTGATGCAATTAAAGAAGCTGCAAAAGAGATGAATAATTCAAGTTTAATGGATGGCTGTGTGGATGGGGACAATGCTGACGCCCGAGCCGCAGCAGAATGTGATAAGGCAAAGGAAATCTCCGTTGGTATCTTGTCGTTTCTCGACCGCCATCCCAACGTCCTGTTCACCAAGATCAAGGATGATCGGCTGCTGGTGGAGCGTGCTGCCTCTATCCGCTGGGTTCCCTCCCTGCGACATCCCCCCGCCTTCTTCCCATCCACCCTTTCGCTTTTCCAGGGCGAGGCGTTCTACCCCCCCCAGGCCCTGACGGGGCAGGATTGGGCGGGGGTGGTGGGGGCGGTATGCCCAGTAGCTGGGGTGGGGGTGAGCGGGGCGCTGAGTTCCGCGCTGGGGTGGGACGCACCCCCGCCCACTGGCGCGGTGTTTGCGCAGCTGTGCGCGGTGGCGCAAAACTACTGCGCGCAGGTATATCAATTTTCTGTTAAGGGTCTTGTTCTACTTGTATGGTAGGAAATTTATCAAGGTACACGGCTTCAATCCACTGCCGGTTAAGGCCAAGGACTTTAACTGTACATGTCATTGCTTTATTGTTCAAGTTAGTTTGTACTAACTTGGATGTAGCTTGCGAGGCGCTGTGGTGTAGTGTAGTGTCGTGTGGCGTCGAAATTAGAGTCAAGAGGACCAGGGTTCAAGTCCCCGCGCCGGCAACTATGAAATCATGCGTTACAGGCCCTTCAGCAGGGCTGTTAAACACACAAGTGTCGCTAGCTGCTAACCCCGTGCCAGATATTTATAATTATTTATTTCGTTTTCATCAGGAAGAGCATCTGGTCGTAAATTCTCCCCTCCGGCAGTCCTCATCAGGGCACAAACGTCTCGACCTGTGTCAAAACATCGACATGAACAAAGACGACAAAAAAGGAGGGTAGTTTCATTCCACGTCCAATCTAGCAGAGTTGATGTTGTTGCTTCAACTGCTGCACGACGACTGCAGTCAAGGCAGTTAAACTGTCACAGCAGTGAAAGTGAGGGAATAACGGAGAGGGACTTGTGTGTCTGGAAGGGGGTTTGTAATTCTGCTGCGCACAAGACTCGTACAGCCATCGCTGTATAAAGTGACCTGTTTTCTCATTTGGGCCTAAATATACATGAAAGATACATGAAAGTTTTTGCAGGAAAGTTTCGGTGACCATTTTGTCCGACATCATTTTTTGCTAATTTTTTGACATATTTAATCAACTATCTTTTCAGAATTAATTTTTTTCTAATTGTTTGTCAAGTTTCATCCAGCTTCCTACGACTAATGTTTTGCTTCATGTCTGTGTACTGTTTGGTCCTCATTTATGCTAAATCGTTGTTTAGTCCCACTTAATACTAAGTTTGGTGTAAATTATTTTGAAGAGAAATTTAAAATTTGACTGAATATTTCATGGGACGTGATTTCACCTCCCCTGAAAATGTTGGGGCGAAAGTTTTGAAATGCTAGGTTGACAAAAATATGTAATCTGAAACTTTTGGCTCGCCTCGCTACAGGACAAAGCGCAATGTCTGGCTCTGGTCACCGGGGCCTACGAGGCTCTTTCCACGCGCGCCGACCTCAAGGACTCCCTTCCCCCCGCCGACCAACCGTGGGTCTGGCATGGGGACGGTTTCGCCGAATTGGGTCGGGTCGTGCTGGAGAGGTCGGGGGTCGACCTGGCGCCGTACTGGTACGGTCTGCCGCAGGAGATCCGCGCATATGACGTGCTGTTCGCGCGGTGTGGCGCGGAGAGACAGGCGACTGTGCGCACGATGATACAAGTTCTGCGGAGCATGCGCGATAAATACGCGCGGAGGGGCGGATCAGCAACCGGACAGGAGGGGGTGAAAATGAGTGACGGCAAGAATGCAGTCGGAGGGAAGTCTAGGAGTGAAGATGCAGCAAACAGAGTGACAGGCTCAGATGAGAGTAAAGGAGTGGGTGGGAGAGAGAAAGGGAAGGGAGTGGGTGGGAGAGCAACTGACGACTCAAAGACAAGCAAAAGAGTCGATGGGATGGCAGATACTTCAGGGGTTACAGATGGACAGAAGACCGGTGTGGAACTTGGGGAGGGGGAGCAGGGGGAGAGTCAGAGGGATGTGGTGCTGGCCATCAACATCCTCAACGAGCTGGCGGCCCAGGGTGTGCCTCCTGAGCTAAGGGGGGAAGTGCTGGTGCTGTGCAGGGGTGCGCCGGGGGGGGGAGGGGGGGCGGGGGTTCAGTTGAGACCGGTCGACGAGTGCACGTACTGCGATGTCGAGTGGCTGCACAAGGTACAGCTATGATCAATCGAGGGGAGGGACTTTTCTGTTGACATTATTTGCACCTCAATTCAACGTCTTGAACGAGTTAAAGAATAAATGCTAAGTACACATACACATATGCTGAATACAGTTGGATGAGTTGCCTAAAAGTTCAGGTTTACTTTTAACAGTTTATATCCACTGCACTGGACTGCAGGCGTTAGATATAATGTGACCGTTCACCCCTGTTACAGAGGTTGTAGTTATGAGCCTTCGTGTTGCAGGGGTTTGAATTTTTACCCCCTGTGCTGCAGGGGGTTGTTACCCCCCTTGCTGAGGGGGTTGCTACCCGTCATGCTGCAGCGGTTTGAGTTGTAACCACTCATGCCAACTGCAGAGTTGCAGAGTTGTTACTCCTCATGCTTTTTTTGTTGTTTCAGCTCATGCTCGCAGAGATTGAGTTGTTACCCCTCGTGCTCATAGGGGTTCAGTTGATAGCCCTCTTGCTGCAGGGGTTTGAGTTTCTACTCGTGCATGCAAGGCTTTGAGTTGCTACCCCTTCTGTTCACATGGGTTGAGTTCTTACTTTAACTTTAACTTTTCTACTGCACTCCACCCTATTGGATGACTATTTGCAGGGCTGACGAAATTAAGCACGTTTGCCAAGGGTGCACGAAGTGACTCAAAATCTTTTGCTGCAGCCGTTGTTCAAACAGACTCTCTACCACTCGCAATCCGAAGTCCGCGACTTAGACCACTCGGCCACAACGCTTCACTTACTCCTCATGCCGCAGAGTCTGAGCTGTTACCCCAATGCTGCAGGGGTTTGACTTGTCACCCCTTATGCCTATGGTTGTTGCCACTCATGCCCACGGTGGTTGAGTTGTTGCCAATTGTGCCCGCAGGGGTTTGAGTTGTTAGCCCTAATGCTCCAGGGGTCTAATTTATTACCCTCGTGCTCGCAGAGGTTTGAGCTATTGCCCTGCTTACTGCAGGGGTTTGAGTTGTTACCCCTCATGCCTACAGGGGTTTTAGTTGTTTCCCCGTGTGCCCATAGGGATTAGAGTTGTTAACCCCGTGCCTGCAGGGCTTGAGTTATTGCCCCCTCTGCTGCAGGTGCAGGTGTTTAAGTTGTAACCCTTCGTGCCCGCAGGGGTTTAAATTGCTTCAACACGCTGCATGGGTTTGAGTTCTTACCCTCCATGCCTGCAGAGGTTACAGTTATTACCCCTCATGCGTGCAGGGGTTTGACCTGATGGAGTTTGACGAGGCGTGTGACGGGGTGGTGCTCGTCCATGCACGCCTGCCCCTCGCCACCGCGCAGACTCTCGGCGTGCCCGCCCTCATGAGTCGCGTGCTCAATGCGGAGGAGCTGGCGGTGACGGGGTGGGGGCAGGCCGAGCCTCTCACGACCAGGCTGCACGCGCTGCTCGAGGACTACGCCGATGGGCTCGCCATCGCCAAGGAGTTGCTGCAGAACGCTGACGATGCGGGCGCCACGGAGGTCAGTGATAGTTGGGAGGATGTTTTATTATTATTGTTATAATAATATAATAAACCAACCAGTGGTTAAAGTGGGCTGGGTCCCGCCCGGTCTCAGACCCGGCACCTCATATTAGGGACCCGCCACCTTAAATGTGGGACCCGGCACCTCCAATCTGAGACCCGGCGCTTCAATAATATTTGGAACCTGTTCCAAAAGACCAGAATCATTGACATTTACAATAGGCTAACTTACTTAGCATACATAGACCATGTAAAAGGATCTTCTTGACAGAGCCGCTCGGAGCTGCTCAAGGCCACTCTGCAGAGCCGCTGACCAGAGTCGCTCTGAGCCGCTCTGCAGAGCCGCTCAGAGCCGTTCAGAGCCGCCCAGAGCCGCTCACCGCCTCTCAGAGCTGCTCAGAGCCGCTCTGCAGAGCCGCACTGAGCTGCTCAGAGCCGCAAAGTCGCTCAAATATCCAAATATGGGTTATGCATTCCAAAAACTGGCAAAGAAAAAGCATTTATTTTGCCATTGTAACTTAGTGGACGTTTTTTTATATATGGAATCCCTACCTCTTGCTTTCCACTTTAACCACTGAAACTAACTAAACTAACCGCCTCTTTTGGCATCTATTACAGTCCATGCCCTTTTTTGCTGGCCGGTGTATTTGAGATATGTAGAACTTGACGTCACGTCATGGGATAAAAATGGTGGAAATTCGAAACAAAATGGCAGATAGCCGCAGTACTATGATATTTGTGGATCTGGTGGTAGCTGCGGCTGTTGTACGACGAGCGCGAGAACGCCGACTCTCTGCGCTACCTCATCGACGAGGGCATGCGCGCGTGCCAGGGCCCCGCCCTCTGGGCATACAACGATGCCACCTTCTCCGACGCAGACTTTGACAGCATCACGCGGCTGGGCGGCGCCACCAAGGAGTCGCAGCCAGACAAGATTGGCAAGTTTGGCCTCGGCTTCAACGCCGTCTACAACCTGACTGACGTGCCGAGCTTTGTGACGCGAAGCACCGTCGTGATATTCGACCCGCACACGACGCACCTCGGGCGCGGGATACGCGACAGGTAGGGAGTGTATTTTAGAAAGACTTGACAACTGCATATGTGCAGAAGTCGTGAGCGGAGAAGGGAGGGGAAGGTTTCAATTGTCTTCCAGCAGTGAGCGAATTTTGTGGTTAGCGTTTCTCAAAGCTACCAGTTTCTTTTGTCTTGTGCTCTGTTTCCTTTTGAATTAACTTCCAGCAAGCCGGTGAGCAAAGAATTGGCTTGCAGCTCAGAGCACCCGGGCGAATCGTAAAAGGCGACTAAAGAAGGTTACGCAGTTCTGTGCATGGTCCTCCGCATAGACTGTAATTAAAACGTGCAATTAAAACGTGTGAAGATTGCATTATTTTATAAAACTGTTGACATTCAATTCATGACTGGCGGTGCGGGTGAAAATTTGTTAAATTAGTAATTTTTTATGCTATTGTTTGCAACCACATATTTGCTAATTTACAACTGCAGATTCCAGATTAAATTTCGTGTACAATTCACATTTGTGTAACAATATGCCCTGGCCACAGAAGCAAGCCGGGGATCAAGATCAACATCAACGCCAACAGGACGCTCATTCGCAAGCTGCCCGATCAGTTCAGACCCTACGAGGGGGTGTTTGGGTGTCGGTTAGGCAGAGGGGAGGGGAAGGAGGGGGGGTGCACTACGATGGGACGTTGTTTAGGTTTCCTCTGCGAACCAAGGAGCAGGCGGCGCGGAGCGAGATCAGCGCGCTCTGCTACGACCGACAACAGGTCTGTTTCTAAACTGTCAGCAGGTCTGTCTCTAGACTCCATAGGTCTTTAGACTGTCAACAGAGAGGCATTGTGCTGTAGTGGTTTAGGCGTTGGACCGAGTCCAGAGGACCTGGGTTTGAGTCCCGGCGCCGGCAACTATGAAACCATGACGTTACATGCTATTGCAAGGTTGTTAAACACACAAGTGTCGCTAGCTGATAATCATCGTCCAGAGTATTTTATTATTCTGGTTGGCCACAGGAAGGGCATCTGGTCGTAAAAACTCAGCTCCAATATGAACGTCTGACCCGTGTTAACATGGACACGGCGTTACAGGCTTGCCTGCAGCCCATAAGAATGGACGTCAAAAACAGTGATGATTATTATTATTATAGGTCTGTCTGTAGATCGTCAACAGGCTGTCTATAGACTGTTGTAGAATTTTAACTCAATGTCTAGGTTCAGTTGTTGGAGTGGCAATCATTAAAATGACACTGCTATAATCAGTTGCAACCGTTAATTAATATTGATGGTTGACGATTATGACAGGCGCTAAGCCTTGCCCTGCTATTGGCTGGCAGTCATTGAGTCCAGCCCTGCTATTGGCTGGCAGTCATTGAGTCCAGCCCTGCTATTGGCTGGCAGTCATTGAGTCCAGCCCTGCTATTGG
>JAQIWG010005878.1:0-13974 GCA_034695025.1 Chamaedrilus cognettii | reverse complement strand
TTTAGATAAGCGTTGTTGTAACAAGTAGCGGTCTGTCTGCTTGATTTCCATGAAATAAACGAAGATATATATATATACTTAAAATGGAGGCCGGTGCATTTGTGAAATGACCGATCGTAAGTGGATCATCGAGATTAAAAATTAAGAAATTGACAATATGTAAATCTGTAGTAAGGCAGATTCAAATATAATCGGCAGATGGCGGTAATAGCCTCGACACTGCACCATAGAAACGTTAGCTTGGGCGACTGTCACAGCCCAACAGTCCTGCGACCTGGCGAATCCAGAAGTCAGCTGGACTGAAAATGCTAACGTAGGTGTTATGGTGGATCCAGCTGCAATGTGCGCTTCACGAATTAAATGAAGGAGACACCCGCACCTCAAGAATGTCGATTTGGGTACAGCGCCCTAGAAATTACCTCGGCCATGTTACAGCGCGCCAAAACAGGCCTGGAAAAGAAAAAACTGTTTTCTGTTCAGGGGTGCTGGCGTTTGATACTCTTCTTCTACTGCTAGCTCATTTCTTTTCCTGTTTGTCGACTAGCATATTGTTACATCAAACTATTTTAAACAATCAAGGTTTATTTCCATGACACAGTGAAACAGTAGGCCTACAACCTGAGCAAAGTCAAAGTGTGGTTCGTAGTGTCCACCAATGCCATAGTTAAGAACCTGAAAAAGTAAGTACAGTAAGACAAATAAATTAATTTGTATACAAGTACACTACTAAATTGATAATTCAGATTTGTAATATTTTTACAAAATTTGAATCAAAATAAATGAATTGTGACGAGCATTTCATACTGAGACATTCCACCAACATTTCAGATTTCTTGTTTTTATTACAACAAAAAATACTCCAGCGATATTGCAAGAGACAGTAGGCAAACCTGTAAATCTTCAGCCGTGTCTATAGTTAAGTTGGCAACGATGGCGGCCTTCTTGCTAATACCTTGGATTATTGTATCCTCCACATCTCGCAGCCACGCACTGATCAACATTAGCAGTAAAAATTGAATATAATTGAAAGTAATATAAGTACATGCAAATTAACAATGATGTCAGTCTAGTAAAATTTAGTCAAAGCAATTTGTCAATCATTATCAAAATTATATATTTTTTTATCATAAGATACTTTTTTTGCTATCGTATCGGTGTTAAGTGTTTTCACTAGCTTCAATGGGCAGCACCTAATTATATGCCTACAAAGCGTCCAACTCTAAATCCGCACCCATCATTGCGAGTTAACCTCGAGTTGATCAATCGGCGAGTTAAGAGTGACCGTTGTCAATCTTCTTTGCCTAGCGTGACGTCACTCAATCCGCCGATTGAATCAACTCGAGGTTAACTCGCAATGGTGGGTACAGATATTAGATAAGGAAAAAGAATTCATTATGCAAATGCCAAGTTTATTTCTCTTGTAACCGAGACCTGGCGAAACAAATTGGGTCTTTCTTAGTTTCTACACCTTGACTAGAATGACAGCAAAGACTGGGCTACTATATTCTAGTTCAATGCCTCGGAGCCAGGTCAGAAACCGCCTTCCCTTCTTTAGTCACCTTTTTTGACCGGAAAGCTCTGGGCTGCAGATCAACCTTCGCTTTCCCGCATCTGTAGGGGGTTAAATGATGATTTGTGAGACGATTATGCCTCATGACCGATCAAGATTAGGCCGCAGATCGGATTGATAACTGTTCAACAGTATTGAAAATAGTTTTATTCGTTGCTAGGAGCATCCAGTAATTTAACAAACATTTAAAGTTACAAATGTTGAATAGCGGTCGCTGACGACGACTTCGTACTCCGAAACTGACTTCAAACTATCATTAATGTGTTGTACCATATAAAAGCCTTTTTATTCATGCAAATGCGCATATTGAGAAACGTTGTAAATAACTCAAGCTTGTTCAACGTTAAGCCCAGATACCTCTTGCTGATGCGATAATCCTGGGGGGTCGTATCCGCCTCGCCGTTGGCATGATACACAACCGAGCGATACAACTGAAGCGCAGCAAAAATTAACAATAATATTACATAGTACTTAAAAACACCACTATCCAGTAAGTTACAGAAATAGTGAAAACTTTTAAGAGACTTTTCAAATGATCAACTCTTAAAGTCATTATTAATTTCATAAGAATAATTAAAATAATGGGTTTTGAGTCAGTTTCGGTGTCTAATGACGTTGTCGTCATTAGGACTACAATACATTATAGGACTACAATACCATCTTTGAAAATACTGTCTCATTGTGCTCCTTCATAGGGGAGGTATTCATTAACATTTATTTTACAAAAAAGGTTAGTAAATTTGAAGAAGAAGTAGGTACACATTCTATTAACCCATCGTCGGATATTTTAGTTAAAATGCACTTTGCTACATCGCGACTTAGCGACTTTGCTTAGCAAAGCATCCGCTCCAGCCTCCTCCTCGACACGCAGCGAGCCTCGACGTGTCTGTCTGGCATGGCGCTATTTTGAAGCCTTTTTCATAATTTTTTCTTCACTATAATGCAGCAAAACCAAAGAGGTATTAATACTTTGTGTAAGTGGACTAAAACAGAATTTCATGATTCACACAATAAATATGGCTTTTCTTTTCGCGCCTCTAATGAATAGGCATTGCATGCCTGAATATTTTGAATATATTATGAGCTAAGAGAGAACTATCAGTTCCTGATCGTTTAACTTTAAACTGTAATTGCATAAGCAATTGGGCATATTGGCGACACTGCCATATTTCTCTTAACTATATAATATATAGCAATATTTAATGTTGCTTTTATGCTTTTGTTTTCCGCACTCTTTGTGTGAATAAAAGATACATATATTTCTTGACGAAGGATCTACACATCAGAGAACTAATAACCATCAAACATCCTCCAACAAACAAATTTCTGCGCAAAACCATGCAGCTGACCCGGGGGAAAGCCATTTCCTTGATGCGGTTGACCTCAGTGTCGGACAGGATATTGTGGTACATGACCATGCGGGGGCGCAGATGGACGACCTCCTCCAGGGCTGGACGGATGTAGAGGAAGGGGTGATGCCGCCGGTACTGACACGTCAAACGTCTCTCAAACGGGCGATGCTGTGACCACCAACGATAACCAGGGGGGTAGAACAAGCATTTTGAAATTGAGGGGGCCAGGTCTTAATGTCAATTTAACGTCAATTTATATAAAATGTTTTTTCGTTCCCTAATCAAACCCACACAGACTCAGACTATACACACACTCACGTTTTGTGGCCTCATTCCCCGCTTACGCGGGGATAGGCCATTTTCAGCCATGAACACCCGCCCTCACTTTATCTTATCCGCATCCTCACGTCTTAGAGTGGATTTTGTAGTCGTTCCTTTGTTCCTACCTTTATCTTTACCTTAGCTTAGGAAACAATTTAACGGCAGCTCTTAACTGCCATTCAAAATAACTCCTTGCTTAGTCCATTTGAACTGATCTATCCGGCATTAATTCAAGATGACATCATAGATTTAGAGCAAAAGAACTTTCTGTTTAAACTGAATTCAAATTAACCTAATTTTTTGTGGAAATTGTCATTTAATTTTTTACTGAAAAATATTATTGTGACTTTTTCGAATGGCAGTGAAGGGCTGCCGTTAAATTCCGTTCCTTAGCAAAAACTTTGCTTTGCCGGGGGTAACGGTACGTCTATAGAATCCACCCTCAATCCCTTAGTGTTCATATCCTTCTTTATCAAGCCTTCCCACATCGTTTTTGGTCTCCCGTTAGGCCTACGTCTCCCTTTACTGGAGTCTTTTCCCATCTACCCTGTAATTCATACATTTCCATAACAAATTTTTACAATCTTTACTTTCTGCACTCACTTAATATTGATTCGCTCTTGAATCAATACTATTAAATATTGCACCCTGCCTGAAGAATATTTTGGCCGGCGCAAAAACATGGGATTCCCCATGGCAATCTATCTGGATTATTAATAATTACAACCACGTACGTGCGTTTTCTCTCCGCGACAGAGGGCCTCGTAGTTCTTGAAGAAGGACGAGGACTGGTAGCCGTCCCTCGGCCGCTCGTTGACGACCACGTCGGCCTCCGAGGGGGCGGGGGCCCCGTGCAGCGCCTCCTGCTCTCTGATCGCCTTCTCAAAGTAGAACTTGTTGTTCTGCGCGCGAATGTGATCCGGCTCTAAGACAGAAACAAATCAAGCTACAGCTTTACATGGGCTTCCCTTTTGCTAATCTTTATTTATGGCTGGTTGCTCGACCTCGATTTGAGTGCGAATTAACTTCGGTCCAAATTAGTGATCAGAATTAACCAATGTCAATTAACCAATTCAATAGTCTACTATCATGGAGTCCCATTGGTCAATTCAAACCACGAAACTAAATCGCAGCTAATTCGCACTCAAATCGAGGTCGAGTAACCAGCCGTTAGTCTTTTGGCCAACTTTGTTAGTCCTTAACCACTATGCCTCAGCGAAGCGCTGTGGTGTAGTGGTTAAGGCGTCGGACTGGAAATCCAGATCCTTGTTTCAAGTCACCGCGCCGGCAACTACATGTATGAAACCATGCGTCATAAGCCCTTCAGCAAGGCTGTTAAACACACAAGTGTCGTTAGCTGCTAAACCTGTGCTAGATAATTATTTATTTGATTGGCGTCAGGAAGGGCATCCGACCGTAAAAACCCAGATGCAGCAGTCCTCATCAAGGTGCAAACGTCTCAAACTGCATGAAAACATTATACAATAGCATATTGGATTACAAAACGGAGATTTGTTTGTTTATTCCTTTTGCACGCTTTGATTTAGTTCTTTAGAACCATTTTCTATAGTTCCTTTGCATTCTGTTATTTAGTGCTTTTGCAGCCCTTTATTCTCGTTCC
The DNA here is from genome assembly GCA_034695025.1 of Chamaedrilus cognettii. Taxonomy (NCBI): domain Eukaryota; kingdom Metazoa; phylum Annelida; class Clitellata; order Enchytraeida; family Enchytraeidae; genus Chamaedrilus; species Chamaedrilus cognettii. The sequence continues at coordinate 9,110 of JAQIWG010005878.1, read as the reverse complement.
TTTTGCAGGCTTTTATTCAGTTCTTTACGGGCCCTTAAAAATTTTAACTGGCGATGGATGTAGCTTTGAGGGATATCACAAGACTTTAAAAAATATATTTTTTGCGGCATTGAGGGGATGCTTCTCATTGCTGCGATTCAAATTTAATAGCTTTTGGTTTTATTGAACACTGAACGGCCATACATCATTTATCGCACAGGCTAAATGATTTTTTTAATGAGTTTGAACTGTAATCTGCTTTGTATCATTGTAATAATTGATCCAACAGGTTACTGTTTGAAGCGTATAAATATGCATCAATCTATCAGATGAACTGTGTGAATATAGTATGACATGGGCATATTTTAAATAACGTAGGCGTTCATTGATTTAAATCAAATTTAGAAATGTCTATTGAATACAGTATCGTAACTATGAAACATCGATGATTTTTATGACAAAAGTTACAGTCTGCATTAACTTGAATAATGTAGCAATACTGCGATAAACAAAAGCATTAATAAGCCACGAAAGGCCATATCAATAAAGTCATCTGCGACATGTGGTGGCGCAGTCAAAACTTGTCAAAAGGAGATTTAGTTAAAAGCGCTTGATGAGGTTAATCAGTTGCTTCAGCCTCGCAACTGCAACTACTCTAACAATGACAATAATAATGTAGGAAATACTAGTTATCTGCTACCCTGAGTAAGAAAACTTTATCACAATAAAAATTATATGACAAAACTTCTAATTTGACTAAGCTCATATCAGATAGAGCTGGACATAATTATTTCACTTTTAGTTTTTCATTGCTGACAAACCTGCATGCAGTTAAGCTACAGCATGCATTAACGACATTGATTTAGAAATAACTGATGTGCTGCTGAAGGCGGACTTCAAATGTCAAACATAAATTTGTAGCAAAATATCTACGATCAATTAATAAATAAAGTTCTATAATTGTAGATATATCAATGACAAAAATTAGTTAGTTTTTAAGAGCCTGACGTGGATGAAGCATAATTTACTTTTGCTTTAAACAGCACGAATCAAAGGAAAATAACAGTAAAAAGATATACATGTAGGCTAGGTCCCAAGTTTAATGCAATGCCTTTAAAAATCTACACTAACGATAGGAATGCACATGCTTACTTGCCCACTTTGCTTAGTACTTTAAAAAATCTTTTAAACACATGGCAGCTTCACAGTTTTCTAAATAATCAAACAAATATATTGCAGGAACTAAAAAGAAAGAATTTAGTAATTTAGCGTTAGTGAATGATATAATAACACAAGTAGATCATACCAATTCTGAGCCACTCTATCGTCAGGTTGAGTGCCTTGCGTATGTTGCCTTGCTACAATGTAATAATAGACAGTTCAATCATTATCATATTTCCATGCCAAAAGAGTGATCATCAGAAGTTAGTGCCTGATAAAGTGCAAAATAGTGTAGTTGCTGCAATCAAAGCGTTTCATATTTCTTGAAGGAAAGGATAAAGAACTCAATTTCATAGAGTTACATGATAGTAAGTCAAATACTGAGTAGTTTACACAGTAATTACATGGTATTGTTCATAGTCGTTAAATAGTAGTTTCACAGAGAGCATCTGAAAAAATTCCATGATCAGAGCAGTCTTGGAGACAGCGAGACTAAAAAATTTAGGCTTCCTTCTCTGGGGCTAGACAAAATTTGTTAAAAAAATTTTGCTCTGCAAGGCCTTACTTTTGCTGCCAAATCAATCGGGTCACCTGTCTCTTCCGATGCACTAGAATATGCAAAATTTATTGCTTTGTTCATCACCAATGAACGAGCACTTGTCACTAATCTACTGTCCAAGGACGAAGCATGAAAAAGAAAATTATCTAAAGGCCTTGGCAAACAAGAAAAACATTTAGCCAATTGTCAAAAAAATTCCGGCGGCTTTGGTGATCAGCAGATGAAGCGTTGTGGCCGAGTGGTCTAAGTCGCGGACCTCGGATTATGCGTCCAAATGTGCGTCGTTTCGAATTCCGGCCGCGGCAAAGATTTCGAGCCACTTCGTGCACCCTTGGCAAAGATGGTTTAAATTCGTCAGCTACAAGTCTACTGTAGAACCACCACCAGCGATCAGCAGCTGAAACAGTGGAGCATCATCCCCTTCTCATAAACCTCCTGCAGGCCGGGGAACAAAGAATTTGATTGCAGCTCAGAGTTCCCCGGGTGAGTCGTAAAAGGCGAATAAAGAACGGGGAGCGGTTCTGTGCGGGCTCCCTGGCACAGAACCGGACTGTAAATAGTCTTTGTGCTACACACGGTCCGTGTGTAGCACTAAGACAATTTACAGTCCGGTTCTGTTCCACAAAAAACAAAAAGCAAAACAAGGAACCTTCCCATAAGGGGTTACAAAAAAAAAGCCTCCCCCCCAAAAAAGCAGATGTAGACAATTGTTGTAGACAGTGCTTGGAGACAGCTGCGCACCATGTAGACTGCGTAGGAGAGGTAGTCGAGCAGCGTGGCGCTGTCGACAGTTTTGATGTTCTCCTCCTCAACAGTCCTCATCGCCTCTTCCATCCACAGGATCGTATGGTAGTAGTCCTGCTTGTTGTACGCCACGCTGCCCAGCTTGAAGCAGTCCTCGGCTGCAGTCAAACAGAGAGTACCTAACCTGAGAGTACTTAGTTCAAGGACCGTGTGCAGTAACAAAGGCTACAACAGTCATCCAGAGGATCGTGTGATAGTAGTCCTGCTTGTTATACACCACTCTGCCATCAACCTGAGAGTACTTCTTCTTCTTCTTCTCTGCCGCGTGCTCAGTGTTGTCTATTTTTCAGAGTCATTATCGCGCAATCGGACGAAAATTATGGTTTTCGGGTCAAAATTATCGTACAAATTGTTGTTTTTTAAGCATCATATCGTACGTTCTTTCATGATGAAAGAATCAAAGATGGATGCAAATCTCAAGGAGACACCCTACAGTAAAAAACACATGTTAAAATCCATGTTTTAAAAAGCAGCATAAAATCTCTCACCACCCACGCAAATTATTACCCTTCATGCGGGGTGAGTTCTGGACCCCCTGGAGGTTTCCCTTGGCGAGGGTGGAGGTGGTGAGCGCGTAGGTGTCCTGGAGGCGCAGCAGGGCCACGGCCGCCCCGTCCAGGTCAGTCTGGTCAGGGAACACGTTCGTCTTGGACGACACGTTCAACAAAAACTCTGCACAACATCAACACGATCTCTTATGGTACAGTTATTATCATTATTAGCATTGGCTCAGAATAATCATAAGAACAATGAGAGCTTAAGGCAGAGTTACATTGGTTGTTCAACGTTAGATTCCCAGCAATTTACATGGAATCCGACTCATTGTCCGATTCATATTTAAACACTGTAACTAAACACTTAACTTAAACACTGAACACTCTACATTAAACTACACCTTTCGTCAGTGTGTTCCAAACATTGACGCTTCCAGTGCAGGCGGGACTTACGGGAACATATGTTCTCGGAACACGATCAGGAAACACGCATCATTTTGGATCGTGTTTCGGATACATGCGTGTTCGCCACATGACTGAAAATCCGACGTTGAACAACTAATGTAACTCTAGGACTAAATTACATTTCTTCTTATTTATTAATAAAACGCAAAGTAATTTTACAAGATACAATTCTGCACTATGGGTTGGCAACGAACAGATAGGTTAAGAGAGTTACACGAATTTTTATAAGTCTCTCGGGAACTCAGTACCGAGGGCCAAAAAAAGGTTAAGTATTAATAATAAGGCATATAATAATATGTATTACTATGCCTTAACGGTCGTCCAAACAAAAGCGGACCAAAACCTAAAATTAAGTTATTCAAACCCTGAAAAAACATGGATAACAAATATAGGAAGAACAAAACTAATCAGGGATAACAAAACTAACCCCTTTAATATAATGAAAGTGAAATCAAAACCCAATACTAAAATTAAACTAAAACTAATAATTTTCCAAACTAAAGTATTATTCTTACCATTGTCTATTTTTGTCACTGATAATAATAGCGAAAATAAACGTTAATCATTAACGAAAACCAAAACTAAAATGACTGCTCAAATGAAATTGAACACACACTAAAACTATAGATCTTGAAGTAAAATTGAACTGAAACTAAAACGATCTTCCGAAACTAAAATATCGCTAATTTGAAAAATAACAAAAACAAGGGCTAAAAGTAAGGGTCATAAAGTCTATTGAATATATTGCGCACAGACCCTCGGTGGCGTTGGTGCGAATGTCGCGCTCGATGATCTGGTTCCAGTCGGAGGCGAAGCGCTTGATGAGCAGATACGCCCCCACGGGGTTACCGAGGTGCTTCTCGGGGTCAGCCAGCGCCGCAGAACTGTGACCCTCAAACTCGTCCGCGATCCTGCACGCGTCATCAATTTGAATGTCAAATATTGATTGCCGTGAAATAATTTAATTTACAAAGCAGTAACCATCGTATGCATTGTAATAATGTTAAACCTTGAGTTGGCGCAAGACTCAGGTTTTCTGCAAAGAAAAGTGACGTCGTATGAGGCATAAAGGCAGAGACACGTTACATCCTCCAAAGTTCCAAGAGATGTTACGAGATGATCTTCCGGGAAGATCTTCCAGGAAGATCTTCCAAAAATAACTTCAGAAACACGAGTGCTCCCGGAACGTAGCTCAAATAATCGGAAGATGTAATGTAATTCGGCCTTCGAGGAGGATTCCAGGAAGATCTTCTGTGAAGAAGGCTCGGAGAGAGTAGCTTGTAATGTAACTGTATTCGTAAACCTAGACCAGCGACTTAGACCATTCGATCACAACGCTTCATCTTCTCTCTCCTCAGGCCTCCTTTCCAAGATGCATATTTTGCATGCAATTTTACATGCAATTTTGCATGCAATCTTGCATGCATGCAACCATGTTAAGAAAATTACGATGTAAAATATCTTTAACTGGGTTTCATGCAAGATGTGCATGCAACCCAGTCCAGGAAATCGTTGTCGTGACAACGGCTATCTGTCCGCCCTAACGCGGTTGCATGCAAAATGTGCATGGTTGAAAGAGACCCTTAAGCAACACACCTCCTTAGCCGATCGAGTCTCTCCTGTTCCACCTCGACATACTGGCGCAGCTCCGTGGCGAGAATGTGCTCCGCGTGAAGCACTTTGGGCAGCTCAGCGAGCGAGGTGAACACATCAGCCCCCTCGACCCCACGGCCCGTCCCCCCGGTCCCCCACAGCACCAGTAGGGCGGCTCCCAGCAGGGTTAGGGCCTGGGGTCGAGGGGAGACGGGGCGCCGGGGCGGCAGGAGGGGCAGGGGGTGCGGGGGGTGATTGGGAGGGAGTGCAGAGTTGTCGTTCGCGCGACTCCCCGCTCGACGCTTCATGCTGTATCAATGATCAGTGACCCTCTCAAATTCCCCACCAGTCCTTGCCCTTTTCCCCACCAGTGATTTTGCCCACTAGTTTTTTGTTGAACTGGATAACATGTCTGACTGTGCAATACTCAGTGCAATACTTTACTTCTGAAAAATGTTAATTGACTTATTTTGACTGCTTCAAATAATTTAAAACTATTGACTTTAAATTACGCGCGAAAAATGCCCTTTTTCAAAATTTCCCCACCAGTGAAAATTTCTTTAAAAATCCCCTGAATCAACGTATCGTCTTCGAACAACTTAGAACCTAAACAATAAACACGATTGCATCAGTATGAAGTTCGTGCTCTAAAATACGCCCGGTTCAGTGAAATAGTATGTATGTATGTATGTATATTGCACTTTTAACGCATCAAGAATATGTCATGCAAACGGAGATGGAAAAACATCGTTTGCTTGAATCGTAGGTGCGGGAGAAGTGCAACAGACTACATAAATAGTACAAGTTGGCTATATAGTAATGGAGTAAAAGTTACGGTGTGTAAGAGGATTCAACATAATTTATATAGCGCTGCACGCTATGTGCACATGTAAGCTATGTGCACATGTAAGCTATGTGCACATGTAAGCTATGTGCACATGTAAGCTATGTGCACATGTAAGCTATGCGCACATGTAAGCTATGTGCACATGTAAGCTATGTGCACATGACATTGGAAAGCTTCAATCACGAGTGTACTTAATTAGGCCAGGCTAGACTAGGCCTGTGTTATTTTGCGGAGCGTTCAAGAAATATATATGGGCAAGCCCGAATGATAGGTTTTTTATACCTACACATTTCAGGGAAAAAATCACATTTGTTGTCATTTCAGGATTTATCATACACAAGCTAATTTAAAGCCTCGGCCCGCGTTGTTTTCCTTTTTGTGCATGGGGGTGCTGACCGAGACATTTTTCCTTCTGTGCAAAACTCGCGACTGGGGGGTTAGGGACGGAGGTTTTCCCAAAAGTGTGTGTGTGAAGGCCCCTAAGCATTTATACTGCAAATGGTCTAGCTCAAACTTACTATATGTCAAAATAAATGATCTCTTATTTCCTGAGGCTGTTCTCTTCTTACCTCACTTTTATTTTGTGCGCAATTATTTGCGTTCTAAATTCACGTTCTACATGTACAATTTCACAGTTAGGTGTTATAACTACACAAAACACATCGGTTCTTATCTTTTGCGAGGCATGGCTTTCCTAACCTTTACCATGCAGTCCTAATTCTTAAAGAAGTTAACATGCTTTAAAAGAACTTTTAAGAACTCCCTTAACAAGAAAGAAGCACTGCAAGAAGCGCATGCAAAATTCCGCCCCCGTAAATTTTCTTATAAGAGCGCCCCTCAGCGTTCCTGCATAAAATCTGAGACACTTTTATCAATGATTAAGCCGCACATGTAAGCTTACACGTGCATCCAGGCTGCCGTGCAGACTAAAATACTCTTACAGACCTTTAGCATGTCGATATTTAATGTATGCAGTAATACATGTAGCTTAAGTCACTCAAGCGTTTATGCAATTGGCCATTCTGGCAACTTCACTAAAGGACAACAGATCTTAATCTGCCTCAGGCCTTCTTTCCACGATGCATATTTTGCATGCAATTTTACATGCAATTTTGCATGCAATTTTGCATGCAGCCATGTTCAGAAAATTACTATGTAAAATGCCCTTAACAGGGTTTCATGCAAGCCGTGCATGAAACCCAGTAAAGGAAATTGTTGTCATGACAACGGTCGTCCGTCCGGTTGCATGTAAAATCACCTGTAAAATTACATGTAAAACTGCATGTAAAATATGCAGCGTGTAAAGGAACGCTAAGCCATGTGCATCAACGCATGACAACAACGACTTGCAAAATGAAACTTGACAATACATTAGAGATATAGGCTCGGCGAGGATAAACCCTGTATTGGCTTGAATCCATTAAAATGGCGAAATCAGCACAATTGAGCAAGTAAATAAATAAATTAGATAAACCAGAGGCTAGCAAACGAAGCAAGCAATAAGCTTTCAAAAGGAACACATAACATACAGACGGATTGCACAAATTACATTGCAAATTGTAGGTAGCTTTAGCTGAGTGCAGGATGTTCCAAGTCTCACCACAATCACCCTCTCACCACAATCACCCTCTCACCACAATCACCCTCTCACCACAATATATATCTCACCACAACGTCACAATCTCACGATAGTTCAGGACGTCCAAATAGTTTTATAACAAAGCTGGCTTATGATGAAATAAAAACACATCGGCCTATATAACAGCGTAGGCCCACCCGTCGTGGGCCATGGCTGGACCAATATACTTATTGAATGTTGATCTTACAAGCCTATCTCTCTGATTTAATATTTAATAATAGCTATTAGGACTTACGCTTAGCTCAATAATATGTCTTACATCATGTTTATATCATGCTTATATCATGCTTATATCATGCCTATATCATGCTTATATCATGCTGATATCATGCTTATATCATGCTTATATCATGCTTATATCATGCTTATATCATGCTTATATCATGCTTATATCATGTCATGTCTCGCGCATGTATCTCAGCCTGGACGCGAAGACGGCAAATTCAAATGCAGATATAATTGCGCATGGCATCCAGATTCTAGACTACACTGGCACGTAGCCTAGCATACGCCGACACTAGGCAACAATTTGCAATGTGCATGCAATGTCAAATGTAGGCGCTGGTCGTTCTTTGAAGGCTTTTCATGCTTTCCTGCCTTCCTAAACATCCTACGCAACGACGTGTAACGTGAGTTGACAGCGAAACAGATCAATGCTGAAGTTCTCAGGAATAATAATTGTGCAAACCTACACGGAGGTGTAAATCCTGTTTTAAATTAATTTTAATGAAACATTTTAACTATTTTATTATACAACAAGAGCCTAAATGTGCATGAGCTTAGAGTTAAAGGAATCTGACCACAAGATCAAAATACAGAAGGCCACGTGTGTAACTTTTCAACCATATGGAAAGTTTCATACGCCGTGAACCAATTTCACAAACAGCTGGATCGAAATAATTACTAGTAGGTCCAACACTTGTGTTGACTCAAAAGCGACAATAAATATTGAGCAATAAACTAAGAATAGAATATAAGAAATTCCTGACCTTCTCGCAAGTCACAGCTAAAATAAGCAGCAATTGTTATCTTTTCTGCAAAACGAATATTCACAATATTGTAGTGAATTTAGGAGCCGTTAATATAATATTATTATACTAACCGTCTATAATATATGTTGATACGTGTAAGCATTAACGCTCCTAGTTATCTATCTCTAAATTTTCGATAATTTTTGTGGCATTCCACCTACCCAAATGACGCCAGGCGCCTTCAATTTAAAGTTTGACGTCATATTGGCGTCCCAAGCTGCGCTCTGATCAATCGTAATAGGCTAGATCATCGAACGACCTCTAACAAATTACCGCAAGCGACTAGTTATCGCCTGTATGATGTAGGCCTATATTCACCGTCCGAAACTCAAAACGCCACTGACAAATTTACTGTCCACAATAATATCATTAGTTGAGGATTGTACGTCGTAGCCTTTACCGGTTAGACTAAAGATGACTACCTCAGACAGAGAATAGCCGTTACCGTTCACTTAACCGTACCGTTCCTTAACCGCTCTTGCCGTGCCCTAACCGTAGCCGTTTACAAGTTCATTTCACGCCGCTTCAACCGTTGCCA
>JAQIWG010005877.1:0-13978 GCA_034695025.1 Chamaedrilus cognettii | reverse complement strand
GACTGTCAGCTAGACTTCGAGGCTAGGACCTAGGCCTCGGGCGCCCGAAGCGCTCGCTGCGCCACAGGTCTTGTCTTTAATTTTCAACGTAAGCCCCTATGCTATAAAAGAACATCATCGGACTATTGACGATTCTGAGGGATGGGAGCATCGAAGGTGATAGCGGCAATCGCCCCTTGCCAAAAGGTAAAATGTTATTTAATTATATGATTAAATATCGTGAAAGGGAAAAATTGCTCTCTTTCAGCAAACGTGCTATTCGCCGACGGAAGTGTAGCTCTGTGTGTTGAAGAAGGTTTGAGGTTCGTCGGCGAACACTTATGTGATTAGCCTACGCGTGTACCTCCTTCCCCCGGACGGTGTGCCGCCCTGGTTGGCGAAGTTCAGAGTGCCGCCATCCAATGAACCGGTAATGTGTCGTTCCACTTAAGACAAGTTTTTTGAGCATGTATATGGCACAGGGCAAACGTCAGGGAAACTAACATTGTTATTGCCAGCTTTGTGGAAAGTTGTCCATTTTCACGACTACCGAGAGTCAAAAGACTGCAACAATGCAACAGGATTTTGTGTTCACTGTCGGTTGCTTTTTATCGTATATTTGCTCAAACTACGAACGCTTGATGTGCACGTTGTGTACAGTTTAAGACAAGTTGTCTGAGCACCTATATGGTATGAATTACTTGGAAGTGAAAGTAAGATACGAATGTTTTAGTTGCAGTCACTTCACTCGCCTGTGCATCATTTAAAAAACACAGTTCTGGAAATAAACATGATATTTTCGCTGTGAGTTGCTTTCTGTGATATACAGGCTCAAACTGCGAACGCTTGATGTGCACGTTGTGTACAGTTTAAGACAAGTTTTTGGAGCATGTATATAGCATAGCGCAAACGTCAGGGAAAGTAGCATTGTTATTACCAGCTTTGGGGAAAGTTGTCCATTTTCACGACTACTGAGAGTCACAGACTGCAACAGTGAACATACGCATGCTCAAACTGTTCCCTGCAAGTCAGGGAATAGGGAATTGTATTGAGGCCAGAGCTCCCAAACGAGTCGTAAAAGGTGATTTGAGAATGGGAGCGTTTCTTTGCTCCACAAAGCCAGACTGTGATAGTCTTTTAGACTATACACGGCCCTTAAACTCTCAAAGCACTAAGCACATGCTCAAAGTAGAATGCTGTATGGGCCAAATAAAAAAAATTCAGAGTTGGTCGGCAGTTGTTACAGTGTAATGCGTTAATGAATTGTTTGGCAGGTCGTGTGACAAGTCAAGTTGAGGTGGAAGAGAAAATTTTAGATTTGATTTCTGTTGGTGGATCCTCTCGATGTTAATCTCTAGCAGTATTTTTGACAACTAATTTATATTTTCTTTCACTCTCAGACTTGTGCTTTGTGTGATACTGCGCCCGAGCTATCTATTTTCAGGTATTTGCGATGTGGTGCACATTTCGATCCACATCACTGCACATCTCTGGCTTCTCTTCGCGAGTACTGGTGCTGGTGTCCAAGCGGCATTCTGTCAACGTTCGTCATTCAGTACATCGGCGCGTGCTGCGGCTATTCCGCTGACGACGCACGGTGTGCTACGACGGCTGATCCCATGAGATGCGCAAGATCTACAAGCAAATCTTTTTGTATTTGGATGCTCAAGTAGTGTAATGATATTGATGTATATTTACTGTTTGACAGTTTGTTCTAATTATTTTGCAGTGTGTATTTTACCTGCGTCATTATCAGTCATTTTTGATACTTTGTTCTAGCAGCATTAGCAATAATAAACTCTGAGCATTTAATGTGCATATTGAACTATAGTACTGAATGCCCGTGGTATTGTACGTTAATTACTGAAGTTATTTTTGGTTTATTATTGGGTGGGTTTGTTACGATATCCGTATTAGAAGCTTATTTTGATTTGTTTGGGATTAGACATAGGTGTAAGCCTTTTTGGAGAGTAAGCTCCTATTGTTTAACCAAGTTGCTTTGTATTTTTTTATCATTGAAAGTTCTGCATTTTATTTTTGCTATTAAAGCAATAAAGATGGGAAAAAAATTACAACTTCGACCAATTGTGCGTGCACAGACCTCTTCCTCTCCTCATTCGCTGGAGCAGGAGCGGCTCGTTGCGACCTCACGCCAACCATCCCTGTCGATCGCCACCATACTCCATCCCTCCACCAGGCTCTTGCCCCCCAGGTCCCGCCTTTGTTCTTCCGCCCGCAACTTTCTCGACCAACCCCGAGGGCGCTCCGTGTGCGGTCCTCCACACCCACCCTGATGTCAAGTGTGACTCGCAAAGTGTCGTGGGCCGGAACTCCAGAGTTCATACTAGCCACATGCCCAAACAAGGTCGGCCTTCACCGCCGGATCCTGGGCTTCATGTCCTCGAGTCGCGTTCGCCGTTTCACAGCTACGTTAGTGATGTCGTCGAAAGCACGCAGAGAGGCAGACTGCATAGGGGTTACCTTATGAAACTTGCTTCTAGCGATGCACTTTACTGCAGCCAGCGATTCACTGGACTGCCACTAGCGATTAGCTGGACCGCTGCTAGCGTGCACTGGACTGCAGCTAGCGATGCACTGGGCTGCAGCTAGCGATGCACTGGACTGCAGCTAGCGATGCACTGGGCTGCAGCTAGCGATGCACTGGACTGCAGCTGGCCGGAGAGCCTTGCAGAACTCGTAGACTGCAACCCGCGCCTATGAAGGTTCAAATGTTGTCATTTGAACCATTTGATCGTGACACGGCAACATATAAACTGATCCAATCCAATTCAATCTTGATTAGCAGTTTAAGCAATTTGAATAGCAGTTTCTATGTAGTCTTAAAATCGTTCATGAATAACATTTGACTGTTGCGTCATTATGATTTGTAGCCTAAAAGTATTATGCTTTGTGTATGCAAATAATATAGACGTAGGCTGTAGCTGTTGCAAGAATAAATATGAAGGGATTGTTAGCAAAAGTGCCTTAATACAGGCACGCTGCTGTATTTATTATTTTTAGAGATGCCGTAAATGACTGGCAGTATGTTGTTTGCTATGCTATCATAAGTGTGCAAACATTGAGAATACCGTGACGCAGTGTTGTCAAATGTACGATAATACAGTAAGTGTACGATAATTTATCCCTATTTTAGGTATTTGTACGATATACGATAATGAAGGCAATTTATACAATAAATGATTGTGTACGATAATTGAGAGGTAGTTTGAAAAGCAGTTATTTCGTCATGCTAATATTTTGGGGGAGTAAAAAAATGGTCTGACAAGTTAAATATTTTCGTCAGCACCCCCCCACCCTCACGTGAGTTATTTTTGAATGATAATGAAGAGAAATTTGGACATTTTTGAGAGAAATCTAACTTTTTTGCCATTTTTCTGGTGATACGATATTTTTTTGCCAAAAAACCATAATTGTTGTTGGTTTTTATGAAAATTGCACTCTTCAAAATTGGCAACACTGCTGTGATGTGACCAGTGATGTAGTCCGTGGTGTGATCAAAGGCATTTGACTTTACGCAGCGTCATTAACATACTCTCCCTATTTCACACAGAACGTACATCGATTGGTTACTGATAGAGCGTCGCGCCTGAACTTAAAGTCAAAACCAATGTTATCAATCGTTAGTTATATTGAACCTTGATTTATTCTATTTTTCATGTCAGTTATATTGAACCTTGATTTATTCTATTTTTCATGTCAGTTATATTGAACCTTGATTTATTCTATTTTTCATGTCGGTTATACTGAACTTTGATTTATTCTATTTTTCATTCTCAAACATTGCGAATCAAATTAACGTTTTATTCGTAGAAAGGGTCATATTGCTGCAAATTGCGATTTAAATCCAGATACATTCGGGCCTGTTTATATTACTGGTGTAATTCTTTAGTGTTTTCTAACAGTTTGGGATTTCGTCTGTTTTGCCTGAATGCTAATGCTACTGCTTGGATTTTGCTTTTTGAAATTGATATCCGCCGTGAATCTTCTGGTGAATGAATTGATTTTAACGAACCCTGGTGTAAATTTTGAACTTTGCAAGTATTGAGGAGACTTATCACACCTCAACCGAAAGATTTAATACAAACTCAGATATATTACCTAATTGTGAATATCTTTAAATATTTACTGTGTTACAAAGTTCTTAAACATTTTTATGTTTAAATCACATTTTGCATTCCTGCACTACTGCTGCTGAGTGTATAACTCTATTTAGGTGGATGCACCTTGTAAAAATTTTATTTTATTTGCGTCCTTGTTTTATTCAAACAAGGACGCAAATAAAATACAAATTTAGAAATAGAAATGAAAGAGAAGAAAACTAAATACTGGTAATGAATTCGTAGATGAATTTTGTAAGCTGAAGAAGTTATCTTCCTGTGTAAGCTAAATTTGTACTTGTTTACAGTTTTATAAATTTTTGCTGCATGTTATTTTCACACATTGTGTGAATCTTAGAAATTGTGCGGCACTTGATCTTCGTTGTTTTTAAAGACTTCCGATTATATATAGCTTCTACAGCTTAATTTTTGCGCATACACTAATAATTTTCGAGAGTTTTACCGATTTGCGAAATTACATGCACGCGAAAATTTCATGTTTTACAGTATTGAATAATGACCGAAGTTGAACTCGCTTAACAATAAATTATTTTATTCTCTGTCGCGCATTGCTATCTGACCGGATTTAAAATTAGTCGTTTGTATCCACGTTTCTTCTCTTCCTGCTATGCAACTTCATTGAGCGTTGCTTGGTCATTCGTTGCGCTTTTGTTATCGCGTTGTTTTCAATTTGATTATTGTATGAATCAATCATCCGTTGCTGAGATTATGTTGCTTGCACAGATGCTTTATACTGATAAACGTTTAGCTATGCTTGAGAAGGAATCGTATGCGAATATAAAGAGAAGGACTGAAGATCGGATGAGGTGGAAGATTTGGACACCAAAGACCTGCCATGTGGCCGAGCACAGAAGAGAGAGAGAGTTACGATTGATATAGAACGTTTAGCTCCGATCGATATAGACTTCTTAATTAAGCCTTGCTGCGTGTTTTTATCATGTTTTATTGAATGTCACTGTGTTCTAATTCTGAAGTTTTTGCTCATTGATAAGTACCAAAATGCTTCCCGATAGGCTCTTGTTGTGCTTGCTTTATTTCTATATGAATTATTGTGGTTTATTTCTGTTAATAGGCATATCTTTGTTTAGTTCATTGCTATATAAATAGAGGTCAGATGATTGAATTGATATGCTGATATGTAATTCATGATCTCTTCTCATTTAATTGTTCGCAATTGAACATTGATAATTGTTTTGCAATATTAGTTGGATATTTGAACTCTATTTTGAATTTAAATTTGTTCAAATCCATTATTAAAGTAAATTTAAATTTGAGTTGCATTGAGATGCCTAGGCATATCAAAAGAGCATTATGCTGAAGGTAGAGAATGCGTAAACACGAACCCTCGTCAAATAAATTAAGGTATTCTTCTAAAAGTGATGTAAACCTACATGTATTATTACTTTGAGATCAAGTTGGATTACTGTAAAACATGAAATTTTTGCTGTATGTTATTTCGGAGGATTTGGCTCTAAGAAATTCTGCTGTACTGAATTTTAACGTTTTTGAAGACTGTCCAGTGTCCATTATAATAATAGCTAGCTTCTGCAGCTCTATTTTTTCGCGCATGTAATTTTTGCGAGTTTTGTCGATTCGCGAAATTGGGCTAAATTACAAGCGCTAAATGCCATGGTTTGAGTGCGATTTAGCAAATGCGCTAAAATATTACTGAACTCTGGTCTTTAGGAGCGTTCCGCAAGGCCATAATCGTGTTAATGCGTGTCAATAATGGTGAATGTTCAGTCCTATCGTGAAAAATTGAATCCTGAAACGCAACTGACTTTTGTTATTTTGGCTGTTAAATTGCACTTAATTTGCAGAAATGTGCGATTAAAAAAATTAATTGGCAGATTCCTAATTCGCGCATTAAATCGAGGTCGAGCAAGACTACGTCACTAAATCGCGCATAAATCGCACTCAAATCGAGGTCAAGCAACTAGCCGTAAAAGTCTTCGTTACGGTACACAATATACATGACATTGTAAGCTTACAAGGTGCTTTTACTCCAACTTTTACTTCAAAAACATAAATACATCTACTCTCTCTAACTCTACAATCTCGACGATAGCGCTTGTGGCACTGTTAGTATGACATTGTGACTGCACAAAATTCCAAAACATTAACCGCGAAGCGATTCATAAGTCTTAACGTAATAAATATACCTTGGAAGTGCATCACTTACCTCAACGTTGTAACCAATATAAAATATCAGTTAGACAAATCGCCAGTTCCATGAAAATATGGACATGGACATCACAAAATTTAATATAGACTCCTCTGAATAATGCAGATTCTGATTAACACGCCGATACTTTCCCGTTACACAAATATGCTTAACGAATATGAACGAAATGTACCAAATGATTTCCGATCCGCAATCTACCCTGTTAAAACATCTTAGACCGTAATAAAAGAGGTTGACAAGTTCTTCCCGCACAACTCCATCACCGTTCCCCCATTAGTGCTTGCCGTCTTTGCTCGCCTTACCCTGCTCAGTCTGTCCACCCCCCCCGCGCACCCCCCATCCACCCCCTTCCCGCCGGCTATGCTTCTCACGAGCGAGGTCCCAGTCCAGCGCCCCTGCCCCACGCCGCAGTACCGACACACCATCGTCTCGATCACCCGGCGAAAGTGGACGTTGAGAACGGCGTAGAGGACAAAGTTGCACGAGAAGTTGATGATCTGGAGAACGTTTGTAGCCTCGCCGACCATTACTAGACGCTCGTGGGCCGTCGAGTCGACGGGGAGCCTGATGGGTTGACCGTCGGGGGGCTTGGTGGACGGACCGTCGAGGAGTCTGGTGGAGGGACCGTCAGGGGGCTGCTCGGAGCACTGGAGGACGATAAAGGAGACGACCTCGCCGGGAATGACGAGCAGGATGTACATGAGGGCGATGGTGACCAGGGCGGTCGTGATGCGGTGGTTGGCCTTGACATGGGACGCAGAGACGCCGAACTCCATGCGAAGGGCCATTGATTGTCTCAAGGCGCCCACCAATCTGCGGAGCAATAAATAACAGCCTTCATTAATGATAAGATTGTAATAAGACTCCGGTAATGTTGGCATGTTGGCTAGACCAGCCGCTTCGTCACTTGGCGAGTGTTATGAACCTGGGGGCTCATTCACGTAGATATCTTATGATAATCTTAGTCGTAAGATTATCTTAAGAGAATCCTTCGCAAATCTTATCTTTTCTATTGGAAACTCGGCACGGTCGCGTGCAAACCGAATGATGACGTCACGGCGGTCGGCGATTGGATTTTATTTGTTTTAAATTTAAATTAGGATAAGATTTTATGAAATCTTAGAAAATGTACGTAAATGAGGCCCCAGGGCTGTTTCTCATCGAAATTTAGGCTATGCAAGCATAATACGATAATAATAATAAAATCAGTAAATAGAATCGATGCAAACTTGTTATGAACTTCAGATCTGAATTACCATACTCATACATGTACATGCGTGGTGGTGGCTAACAGCAACAATCTGCAAGATCAGAAAGCATTGGCCATGTGGGTAGCCAGGATTCTGAGAGGTGGGCAGACAAACTGTAGCTAAGATTAAATATGTTCAAAATTCATAATTATGCTGCTGCGTGAATTTTTATGACTTTAACCATGTGAATTCTGATTGAAAGATAGATAAAATTTGCATCCTTCGATGCCGCAAGAAATGCCGCAAATTTTGAGTTTTATGTTTTTTTAGAGTATCACGGGCCATTCATTTCAATGCTGCCAATTTAGAAAAATTCATCCATGATGTGCTATGATGAGAATATGATACGTCAGACTTAATCTCTTTGTAATACCGTTTTTTGAGGTTCAATTGATCGTCCCCAAGGTTCCCTCAATCCCAAGCTTTGAGATCAAGTAATCATTACCCGAAGCAAACAATAGCAATCGCATTCGATAAAGTACAGCCTACCTGATGTTGCAGAACGCTAGCGCAGCCAGTGGCAGCGACACGCCGAGGATGAAGTAGACCCACATGTAGATCTCGTGCGCCGCGCGCACGCCGTCCCCGTCCAAATACCCGAACCCCTGGATGTAGGAACTACCCGTCGGGCCGCACGGCACCTCCTCGATTCGATTGACGAAGAACCTCGGCAGACTGAACACGAGACACACGACGAACACCGCGAGGACCGTCACACGACTGCCGATCAGCTGCCGCGCGGATCGTTCTCGTAACGGGCGACAGATGGCCACGTAACGACTGTTGGCCATGCTGACGGTCAACCACGTACTGATCAGTATGAAGAGGTTGATCACCGCGTCAGAGTAGGTCCGGTAGACGAGCTGAAATGTGATGGTTCTGTAAGCGACCGTGTCCCCGGCTAGTAGACCGTGCGGCAGTATGCAGGCGCAGAGGAGGAAGTCGGAGACGGAGAGGGCTTTCAGCCATACGTGAACGGTTCGCTCCTGGCTGTCGCAGGCCAGGCGCACGCGGTCACACGTCAGAACGACTAGATTTAAAGCGTTGCCGATCAGCCCGAAAGCGCAGATCGCCGGCACGAAACGAGTTTTGATTACGTCTATCGCGATCGTGTACCCTGTGTGCTCGGCCGCTAGGACGATGTGCGCGGTTTTGTAGTTTGAATGTAAAGTAGTGTTGCTGCCGTCATCGTCTTCCGTTCGGTTGCCGAGGAGCAAACCGATCTGTTCTAGACACTCGAACATCAGACTGTGCTCGGCGTCCGACATGGCTGACACGTTACGCCGCAGGGCTCGTGCCACGCCGCAGGGCTCGTGCCACGCCGCAGGGCTCGTGCCACGCCGCGGTTTGATGCGGGGCCGCTGGGGTATTATTAACTATTCACAGCTGCTGTCGGGATCTTTGCAGAGTCGGTTGAGGAGCAGACGATGTCATAAATATTGTCTTCGCCTGAGCAACAATGGCGCAAAGGCAATTAAACTGAAACTCTATTGTTAGGCTTATTCGTATTAATGTAATATCAAACATTAGTTAGGCTTCAATGTAATTATAGCAAGGCAAATTATGTAAATGTGAAATAAATATAATATCAAGCAGTATAATACAAAACATTTTCCGGCCTATAATATCAAACATTTCAATTCTTAATTACTAATGTGAACTTGGCTAAAATAGCGGACTATGGCATTTGGCATTGCACTGGGACAGAAACTATAGAAACAGATCAAGAATAATAGCCGGCTAATTTTACTGGCTATTCCAGCTTAAACGTAGGCCACCTGCTTCAACAAAAACTGAATCGCATGGATTTTAATTATTTTCATCATTAATCAAGCGTCGGCGCCGATGAAAAATATTCGTTCTAATATAACTCCGAGGCCCTACAGCTGCTTGAGCAATCGAAAACACTGAGCCCAGGGTGAAGATTGTCTGGCAGTTTGCAATTAATTAAATATATAGAGCGTCTCGCTGAAAGCGAGTAAGAAGCTTAGAGTCTTCAGCATCCGCACCATTCCTCCTGAATTAAACGCTTAGCTCGGTGCTATGCAGTAGGTGGCCCGCGGGCCAGATTCGCCCGCGAAGGGTTTTTAAGTGGCCTCCAAAGATTGCCACAAAATAAAAACTCTTGAAGTAGGCCCCTAGGTTTCCCGTTCAATAGATACGCGCAGCGCGTAATTATAATATAATGTATATAAACCGTTGCTAAATGTATATCAAATGCGGTATGAATTTTTAAAATAAAAATTATAGATAATTTAAACGCATATTCAACATTGTCAATACTCAAGTAATTAAATGAAGCTGTATATTACTGACTATATTGTGCGTGTTTCAGAATCAAGATTTCAAAATGAACGAAGTTGAACACAATTACATGTCCTATCTACAAGTGTAGCTCACGGCCCACGTATTAATAATTATTAAAACAAAAAACCAAGATACCTTGGTTTACAAAACGAAACTTCTATAGGTGTGACAGTATTAGACTAAATCTAAAAAACAATGGAGATTAATTCCCTATCTTATGGTACAAATTTCAAACGAAAGCGATGAATATTGAGAAAGATAATCCATCTTCCTTAAAATTTCCTATCTCTCCCATGTAACAACAACCCCAACAACAACCCCAACAACAAGACTACAGGCGAGCACGCCATCCCTATATAAGTGTTACCGTGACCACGGCAACTTGATACAAAATGGTGCAGTAAATAACCAAATCAATAATACCACGAATAGGACCCAGCAATAAATTAGTCTACATTACTGTATATTGCTTGAGTCCTCAATAACGAATCTAAATTGATAGCAGGCCTACAATTTGCATGTTTTGTAAGCAGAATTGTTACTGTGTTCTCCAGCTTCTCCTCCAGCCAAATTAAATGGTTGTTCAAGCGTGACGTCGATTGATTCGAACGAATTGTATTAAGAATGGAAGGAAATATAAAATAAAATTTGATACGCATAATTTACTGCACAGGATTACAACTACTAGCCTACATTTCACTCTTTCTCGTAATAGTCAAGCAACTACCACAAAATATAGCTTCATGGCAACCTCGCAGTATAGTGTACACGCCGCTGGTTATTTTTACGTTAAATTACCTATTCTCGTGTTTAATTGAGGTCTCAATGGTAGAGGAAATTGCTCGATTGGTACCTTAATGACTGATTAACAGGGCGATGAATGGACGTTAACAAGCGCCGCGATTGCGCTGAGCAGCAATACTGAACACAAAGATAGGCTTAGGATCGTGTGTGCTGCTACTGAAAGTTGATTAATTAATTTTTCGTCTCCATTTTTGACGCACGCGTACAGGAAATGAGCCTAAAGGCTATAACCAGAAGACGACCATGGGCTAATATAGGTTACGTATCCAAAGAAATATAGTGAAAAGTATTAATTGTGGCCATTGACTAGCTAGGGCGGCGCGAACGGGGGTTTTAGAGGTTCGAAACCTTCCATTATTTATACTAAGTGGTTTGGGTATCTAAAAAACAGACCTGATCAAATCTACAATTCTTTTAATCTTTAGGCTTTTTCAATTCAATTTCGATCTATTCATCAAACCATACATCGTGCAGGCCTAGGCCACGCAGTGTTACATCACGCATAATTCAATAATAACTGAATAACTTTACAATCACACAATAGATTAGACAAAAATTAAGGAGGACTTTGTCAAGCAAATATCTACATGTAGCATTTCAGGTGCTACATGTAAGTCTATCATCAGATATTATCGCAATGCTATTGATAATACGGCCTTAGCTCACAAGTCTCGCTATCAGTCTGCAAAATCAAATGTCAAAGTTTTGTCTTAATGTAGTCCTAACAAATGTTGCATTAACATGCGACGAGATACTGATAGGCTAGCTAATTATACTATAAGACTGACCAAGTGTGAGCGTCCAGCCGTTCTGTCGTCACAGCTGCGCAGCAACAGCAGGATCCAACCGCGCGCGGTCCACATTAGACGCGTCTAATGTGGATCTACGCCCCGCATTCAAATGAATACATGTGTGCGAGCTCTCTCGCGCTACTAGTCACGTGCGTCGTAGAAAGTCGTCTTGGTAAAGCAGTACAAAAAAGGAGGGGCTTAGCGAACGCCAAGTCGTCCCTTCCAGTAGGCTAATTCACGGTCTTCTGAAGTTGTATTGCGAGCGTCATTGCACAGAGCCACTGCTTGGGTTGCCAGATTTTCATCGGTCAAATAAAATGAAATAAAGGACAACATTTAAAATTAACGGCATTCAATTTTTCACTACGTAGCTCGTACAGTACAGTATATTAAATTGGACTAATAAAAATTGGCCTAATTACAACTCATCTAGAGATTTACATACGATTAATTAGATTAATTTTCATTATAATTGATTAATTATTAAGTAATTAATTAGGCCTAATCACATACTAGCTACTTGTCGAAGCATGATTCATTTGCATGGTGTTGGTTTCCGATACACATTTTGCATAATAGATCGAACAGCATGAATGCGATACAATGCGGTATAGTTGTCATCATCAAAACATTTGCTCTGCCACTTTGTGGATTATATATTTGGGCGGTTGTTTGTGGATATGTTTTGCAGCTGACGCGTGGCTTTTGTGTAAAACGTATCTGCTGCAAATTTTGTTTAGGTAACTTTGCATTTTGTATGTGCTTATTTTAAATACACATTTTGGCTAGGAGTATTTTAGACTCTCCTCTGATTGTGACAGGAGATGTCGCTGTAATTCTCAATTTGCAGTTTCTCCCTGAAAATTGGCAATCTCGGTCGTGCTGTTTGACCGCGCCTTACCTTGGATCTTTGCCAGACGTGTAGGCGCTGAAAGTTGGCATTTTGATTTGACGAACGCATAAAATGTTGCGTAGTATAGATTGCGTTTTAACACGTTCTGACGTGGGGGTAGATAAATGCCACTAGCATCTAGCGGCACAAACGTGTGCTGCTATTAATTTTATGTCAATGTATTGTGTCCGTAGGCCTACGGCACACGTTTGTGCTCCGCAATTACACAAAACAACGACTGCCGTTTTCTAAGGCAAGGAATCGCAGGCCCGCTAATGAATCTTGTTACGTTTCCAGGAACTTTCATTTACAACGCAAACGATTGTTTACGGCACTTAATTGGACAAGAATGGAAGGATCTCTGCTGTTTATTTATCACAGCGAAACTTCATAGCCGTCAGGGCTTGATCTTCTCGATGACGAGACTCTGCAGACTACTGCGGCGGCGATAATGTTTGTTATTTGCTTTGTGGTGTGACTAAAATTACTAATTAACCACATGCAATATAATTGTTTAAAGCAAAGGTGTTAGTAAAGGTAAACCAAAGCTTGAGCCAGCAAAAAGCAAAAGGAATACGGGAATAAGATCGAGGGAAATATAAATCGCCATAATTTCAATCGGCTATTGTTCGAGGTGAATCAAACTCAAATTACTTCGGCTCTCATTAAAAGAGGGCGTGAGACATTCGAGTTTATCACTAGGCCTGCGCAGTAACTAGCGAGAAACTTTTAGTCAAGTGTCGCAAACAGCAGAAAAGTATTAACAGCGAGGACGTCTATTTAAAACACAGTGCATCTGTAGATTACAAGAACTTAACGTATTATAGTGAGGTCTCTAAAGGCCTGAAAAGGTTATAGTTTGCCTTTAACAAGCGACCGCATTGACCGCTCGTTACTTTCATGGGAAAATAATTCTCACAGATCTTTGATTCGACACATGAGCACCAGCGCCACATTTTCAAGTATTGCTGAATCATAATGACGACGCAAGCATTATAGTTAGGCCTGCAGCAGGCACCGAAATTTTGTTTTTTGAAACGTTTATGACGTCACGTGAAACCTAAGAATTGCAGGACGAACAATGAAGCGCAGGAAGGTACTAATATTACTCATAATATTCAACGGTGACAACGTTTCCATCACAAACGTGGCAGGCCCTGTGTTTGCTAATGGCGCAGTCATTTACGAAAAACGAGCATCAAGTTATATCGTCCTTGCATTTGTATTGCGCGTCGGATCTATGAATAGCGGCGCACTTGACCGTTTTCAGCAGCACGCAATTAGTCCACAGGTAACTTCCTAAGCATGCAGGTCTTGACTTTGTCCTTCGGCAAAGAGCTATTGTTATTACCGCGTTGAATAATGCGACACTCGGTCCATTACAAAAAGCGTCGACAGAGTGAACAATGCCCATTCGCTCTTTAGAGACATTAGTTTCCAGTTGACTTCAACAAACGGCATTCAAGGCAATGATTCGTACGACAGTGAAAGTACGTGACACGGTTTGCGTCGATAAGACCAACGCGTCGGAAAACTGCATCAGCTCAGATAGAGAAACGGAAAATCCTCGCAGGACCGACGGAAGTCCCCCGCATTCTTGGCCGGAGGTGCCCACAGCTGTTAAGGTGGGG
>JAQIWG010005876.1:0-13979 GCA_034695025.1 Chamaedrilus cognettii | reverse complement strand
CCCTCCAACACCTTCCCAGTTTTTGAGCAAAATTTCTGTTAGTACCCCTCCCCCCCCCCTCCCCGTTTGTGAACTATCTCTTCTCGAGGAGGTGGAAGTTGCAGCGACAGTATATTGTGCCATGGCAAATTCCAGTTGCCGCCCATATTTGCATCCCTGCTTTTGGCCATATTTGCATAACTACTTTTTGTCACACCCCCCCCCCCTGAAATTTCTAGCAACCCCCAAGTTCAAAGTCTTGGACAAATCCTTATTTTAGAGCCTTGCCAGCTACAATAAATACCAGATACAAAAAATTATTGTAGCCTATCCCTTTTCCTGATATCGAACACATCCCTCAACGATAGGCCTTACCATACAGGCACTGCACGTGAATAATTACATAATCAATGCACCGTGAAGTATGTTCCCGGTTTGTAGTTCCCTGTCCTAATTGCTAACTCTATCATGGACGCATATCGTAAGCTTATGACGCATTACATGCAGCAAAAACAACGCTGCGGAGCCTAATATAACAGACATTCCTCAAAAGCGCAAAAATTAAGTGCAGCTCGACTTCTGAAAAGCAAAACCGTCAAAATAACATGCAGCTAAATTTCATGTTTTACAGTATCCGCTCGCGTGCAGTCACGCATCGTTGGACACCTCCCTAAAGAGCGTAGAGATAAATGATCGCCGCCGCATGACGTAACAGTCGGAGAGCGCTTGGAGCTCGCTCTGCTGGAGTAACGGACGTGAGACGCAGAGGGCTCCTACAGGCAGGCAGTTAGGATAAGCGACCGTCGGCCGCGCGCGCAATCCAATTGCGCTTCTCGCCCAAATAGCCATAGATCTCTCTCCCATGACGGACCCGTTCTGAGAGGAGCGCTAGAAGGAAGTGGCGGTACGATCTAGTAAAGACTGGGGAAAATTCTCCATGGCTTGCAGCTTCATTCAAATATTCTTGCGGTGTCATTCAAATATCAACGCGTTCAAAATAGGTAGCCACAGTCCAACAATCATAACTGTTACATTCACATCAACAACGATAACGCAAACAATATCTTATTTCATACTCTTTGTTCAACGTGTGTTGCGTAAAAACTATTTACAGTTCGGTTTTGTGCAAGAGAGTCGGCACAGAACCGCTCCCTCTTCTTTAGTCGCCTTTTACGACTTGCCCGGGGAGCTCTGGACTTCAAACCAATTCTTTATTCACTCGGCCTGCAGGGGGTTAAGGTTTGGCAAGGGATGTAGGCGATGCGAAATGCAACTGAGTGGACCTATGTAATTGCGTTGATAACTGCTACAGACACTTATTCGATAACGTTCGAGAATAAATCAGAAATATGTAAAAAAAATCCTTCGAATGGCATTGTATTGCAATCTATCATCAAGCCCTTAATACCTCGGGATAACGTGGCAAAAACCTGAAGGGGAGGAGGCCAATATTCCCAAGCTACAACAGAGGAGATCACTCTCCATGCCATAGACGGATGCTAAAGCGTCATTACCGAAGGGGAATCCTCCGGGACGCGGGCTGAAGGGGACCGTAAGTTCTTAACGCCAAAGATAACTGCATTCAGTTTGTTGCCTTCCGTCTTCGACGAAAGACTGCGTAGAAGAGCTGTGGCGCTCTGCTTGACATAGGGTTTTGGGGTAGCAACTAGCACGTCCGTGTCGTTATTATAAGCTCAATAAAATCATGTAATCGTAATCCTACATAATTCTACCATACAGTATTATATGGATGTAATGTATGGATGTAATGTATCGATGTAATGTATGGATGTAATGTATCGATGTAATGTATAGATGTGATGTATCGATGTAATGTATAGATGTAATGTATCGATGTAATGTATCGATGTAATGTATCAATGTAATGTATGGATGTAATGTATCGATGTAATGTATGGGTGTAATGTATCTATGTAATATATGGATGGTATTGCAGTATTGCGAGCTACGAAAAGGTTGAGATGATCACCGTGATCCTTTATGATGATGGTCATACCATGTTATTTTGTATGGCTATTTATTCAAATTAAAGACGTTAAATTTGAAAAATTGACTCAAAAATTCAAGTGCAACTAGATTTCATAGCCTATCTTAATTTGATTCTCTAACAAATTTTCATCTCAAATTTATGCTATTGTCAAACGCAATAATAGAGTGCAACCATTTCCCACAGACCCCTCTCCTTCTCCGCAAGACACACGGATTCGTTCATGGTCCGCCTTTGCCCGCCCTGTCGCATCCATCTTTCCGGTGCCCCCCTCCCCCTGACTTCCCCTCCCCTACCGCTCCGGTAGTTCGTCCTGGCTCCCCCTCCCTTACCGCCCCGGTAGCTCCCACTGGCTTCCCCTCCCCTACCGCTCCGGTGGTTCGCCCTGGCTTCCTCTCCCCTATACCGCTCCGGTGGCTCCCCTTGGCTTCCCCTCCCCGGCCGAGTTACCGCCGCTCGATTGGGTTCATTACCGGACAGAAGCGTTGCCCATTATCGCTCATCCTTCGCTCCGGTCCCGGGACGGACTCCTCGCACCCCGCCCCCACGCCCTCCCCCTCAAACGAAAGCTCTATAGTCATCGGTGCGGGTGGAGCACTGTACCGCGCAGGGATCTCAAGATAGCGTATTTTTATAAGCATGTTCATCATTTACTACTAGTAGTCTACTATTATGACGTGATTAGTAATTTAGGAGGTTTAACGACGGTGGCTCGTTTTTGCCTCGAGACATCATGGTGCTTAACTTAGAATGCAATACTTGAATTACTTTCAACTGTCGAATGGAGATATCCATTCAGTGATTTCGGTAGGCTAATAGACGGTAGATAGCACCAACTTGGTGCAGGGTGAATGATAGACCCCGACCACTAAATATACAGATAGGGATGTTATATAGTTGGAGGCTCTACGTGTTCCCATCTTCCCGAGGCACGAAGCCTGATCGCGATACCTTGGCGATTTATTTTTATATTTATTTCGATTCTTAGATTATGCAGGCACACAACAGGCTATTAAAATGAAGGGTCATGACGTAGGTAGGCCTATAATATTATCATCGAACGATCGTAGAACGTCGAATACAAAATTAACCATGCTGAGCACTGCTTTGAAAATAAGCCCATTCCGTTATCGATTTAAAGGTCCGAAAAGGAAGCAAAAGGCGCGAAGAATGATGCGGAAATGGAATGTACACACGGCGAAGTCTTCGTCTGCCCGTCTTGCACGTCATTGAATGACGAACGCTCCCTCGGGATTTAATCTTCCGAAGAACGGCGAGGAACGCATGAGCGGGCTAGCGATGGACAGCTTGGGGTGTTCGTTATATCTGATAAACTGACGCCTTAAATCATTTTATTAGAAATTGTTTGAAGTGCATTCTTTAGTTAACACTGATGAGCCTGTCCTGCTTTCCAGCCCCTTAGCCTGACCATTCTCAGCGGGGGGGAGGACAAGATTTTTTGCAGGAGGGGGGCAGACATTTCAAGATCTCTCCAAACTCTGACTTTTCCCTTTCGAATGAAACTCACGAGCGGGTGGGGGGGGAGGGGAGGGGGGGTGCTGACAGTTATTTTCTTATCCGTTCAAAGCTGTGTGGCGTGGCTACAAAAGGCTGCGTCGCGTGGGTATATACATGTAGCTTCATCGTCCTTCATTGCATGAAGGGCGATGAAGATCGCCCTTTATGGGTTAACGTGGAACTCATGAAATCCACCCTGTCTCAATCTGCGGGTGCGCTGTGCAGTAAAGAGTGAAGACCACATTGTAAATGTCTCATTTTTGAAGATCGTCCGGTTCAATTGAAACGAAGGCGCTTCATGCTAGACACTCACCGTTACTTATACAGGATTTGTTTATACTCAACCGTAACGTTAAGACCAAACCCTAACCCTAACCTATGCCCTAAAACTAACCCTTCAACCAACGCTAGACCTTAACCTTAACCCAAACCCTTGAAAATTCTCAACAACACATTGTGCGCACATTTTCATCCACAGCCCTAGTGTAAAGCATTATTTTTGCCCCCCTTCTCGCCGCGACTATGCTGGACCGTGAATTGTCTCTGTCCTGCTATAATAGCCAGATCGGATAGCCGCTGTGTGCACTGTCGAGCAACACTCCATGAAATCTTTTCGCGCCTATTCACGCCGATACCGCGCGACGGATCTTGAATAATTAGCATTGCCGACTATATAGACGCATATCATTGGCCCTTTCATGGCCGGTGTCTCCCATATTGGCAGTGATGATATTGGGGACAATTGAGGCGGCATGGCAGTGATTTTGAATGAGCATTTGGGGGAGAATTTCAATGGACCTTTGAGGGGTATTTGGGGGAGCCGTTTGAAAAAAGTCCTCCGTCCTTACGCCTCCCCGCCCCTCGTTCGTTAGTGCTGCTGGCAACAGATAGTCTAGTCTAATTTTCGGTTTGGCCCCGCCCGCCAAAATTCAAAAGCATCTTCCACCCCCTGTGCATACAGTAGTCCCAACTTCTGCCTCACCGAGTCCTGACTATTTAATCTGTAAACTCGGCACTTGGCTCTAACAAATTCGTAAATTTAATCGAAAACAAAACGGGAGATTTTATTGTAGATCTATTGGCTAGACGCAAGCGGTCGTTGGCAGAATCAGTTATCACGTTTGAACATCACGGCCCGTCAGGTTCAGATGCAGGCAGGGGCGTAGGGAAAAAGGATAAATTGCTTGCTTGGGGAGGAGCTGCAAGATGGGGGTGTGGGGGCTGATATTTTGTAACTAATAGGTCTATTTCAAGACCCCCGAAAGTAATTTTTTCTTTGCGTGCACACAGCTCGTGACTCGAGGTTGGCGGGGAGTGTGACAGACCATTCTTAACAGTGATTGTCCATTTCCAAGAGGTCAATAACAAAGCCCCCTCAATCTCCCCTCTTGGGGGGGGGCTTAATAACCAATTTTATTGACATAGGCTAGGCTTTAATTCATTCTCGGGGGGGAGCTAAACCGATCACTGTCAAATTTGAAAAATAATGTTCATCTAGTGAGGCCAATTAGAAAAGCATCACCATCGGGGGAGCTCTAGCCGCCTATGCTCCCCCTCCTCTCCACGCCCCTGGTCGCGCGAAGTCCGTGACAGCTGTTTACGACGTCTAGGACGCGAACGATCGATAGCGTATCGATAGACGGCGGACGCCTCGGCGACGCTGTGTGGCCGGCAATACGCGTCCCGGTCGCGTTCCGCCATAAGTCTATACCAGACAGACATAGCACGTAGCATGTGCTAATATTTCCTTCATTGTCCTTCATATATAATTAATTTTCATGAGGTGGCTAGCATGCGAAGTGTAGAATCCATCCCTCATGTTTTTTTCGAGATTCCCGTTAGGCGTTAAATGTAGTATTCAAATGATCTAAAACTTGTGGAGTTAGCTGGCGTGAACGCAAGCAAACACTTGACGTTTAGTGCAAAATAGCTGTATTTTGTGAAAGGGAATCTCATCTTTCAAGGCTGAATATTGGAATTCTTGCAGTGCATTTCGCTTCAATTACGAAAACCACATTATATGCCCGAGCACCTTCAAAAGAGCATGACAGTGCACCTATATTATGCGAATCGCAACTAAGGCCATGTTTTCGCGGGTATAGGTTCAAATCGGAAGGCGTCCCGGACGGTCCAGCACTTACCCTTCTCCGTCAACTTGTCTACATCCGCGGTACTTGCTGGGGTGGGAGGACACAAAGCGACTGTTCGTTTTCCGTCGAGTCCTTCTGTCCGTGTATACGGTTATAGCCTTGACAGATGACAAAGGATTCGGTAGAGAATCATTGTCCACGCTCCACACAGCCTACAGAGAGAGCCTACACCTATTGGGCCTATTTGTATTCCCAAAATAATGGCATTTCTTAGTAGACATTTCTCGCATCTATAGTTTTTGAGAGAGCGCCTTCATGTATTTTGTTATCCACAAATCTGGTTTGGAAAAGTTGCTGAAGATGAAGAGCAGGGGCATTGATTTAGTGAGAAGATTAGGTGAGCCCGCGGAACCCGCGATTAGAAAGGGTTGAGATATTATGGTGCCAAAATCCCTCTTTCTCGCCTTTTCTTTCGCTCAAACTTTACCTTTTTAGGCCTGTAGCTTTGCGAAAGAAAATCATCTGACTTTGCTTCTGACCTCTGTCAATTTAAACGCTTTTCCAAAACATTTTTTCGTCAGACTCTTTGCTGGATAATTCACAAAAGATAAAAATAAAAACTTATTTCCTTTTTAAATGTTTAGGCTTAGCTATTATATACTGTTAAAGCTTAGACCTCGTAAAGACTGTTTCGAGTTGAATGCTAAAGGAAAATACAGAAATCTTAACTTTCGAGGGTCAGTAATAAATTAATCTCTTCATTCCCTACTTTTAAAACCATTTTATAGATGATTTGAGAAACGATCTAAAGAACAATTCCAGTTTTTCTGGGCCAACAGCTCACCGTTGTTCTCACCGTAGAGAGACCCAGAGCTCCCCGGGCCAGGCGTAAAAAGCGATTAAGAAAGAAAGAAAAACGGCTCTTTGCATGGCCCCGACGCACTGAACTGAACTGAAAAATTCTTTGATAGTACACTCGGTTTTAAAACTCTAAAAACTAAACCATCAAGTAAGAGGTCATGGACCAACGACCGCTCCCTAATCCCAATCCGCCACCACAGCCTCAACTCGGAGAATAACCGTTCCTTTACTGCTCCGTAACTCAGCAAGGAGCGTGTTGGTGCGCAGTATCGCAGGTCCTAGTGTACGAAACGCGTCTACGACTTCTGCTAAGTTATGCTTCGGTGCAAGCAATCCGCTCATCTGATGCAGAGCATTATTTCAATGTGCGGCTTTGGATTGAAAATGTGCCCGGTACAGTTCTTTACGCTGATCCGCGTAAGCAGTTCTAATTCAAAGTTGACGTAGTTCTAAATTTGAAACTGTGACGGTGTAAATTGAGCGCAATAGTTATTTTACGGTCTAAATATCTGTCGGCGCTCCTCACGCTTTTTCGATGGTGAATTTCACACGGGAGGAAGAACTAGTCTCCGTCTGTCCATCCCGTCTCCCATCTCCCTGGCAATTTCTTGGCGTGTGCAGTTCTACTTTTCGAACTGCACAGAAATGTGTGTTTGTAAATTTTATTATTTCGTGGTCGGAGACCGTGGCGTGCATACCGCTCTCCCCTCACTCCCCGCTCGCGAGATCTGCACGAAAATGAATACAATTTTCTTCCTCTGATCTGTTCTTCAGCTCTGCGAGTTACGATGGAGCCAAATAAGCTACTTTCAAGCAGCATCTGTTGGACGTCTCCATACGACTTTCTTCATTGACATGCCCTTTTTATAGGTCCTCCGCTGTGTTGTTGATCCATCCTCCTCTTAATCTGCCTTGACTCCGCCGCTCCATGCAGTTTGTTGTACAGTACAAGGTCCATGTAAAGACCGCAACACGACAGAATAATGTTGACACGCCCCTGGCCCTGGCCGAAGAGAGGATCTCCACGCTCCAGCACGGGCCTCTGAGGAAGGTTTCCAGGAAGAGAATCGAGAAGCGCCCCAAGGAAGGGCCCGTGGGAGGAAATCCATCTCTCCCACTGCACCGTCGCCTCGGTCGGCGATCGTTGCGGTCCTGTAATGCACGAGGCTGACGCGACGAGCATTCGAATGCCGATTGAAATGAGATTAGACTCGCTAGCTCGCAGCGCGTGGCGCATCCTATCGACGAACCGTCTTACGCGCCGTCTGCCGCCTAGCGAGTGGGGACGATACCTAGGGGCAGTACGTACTGCGGGTTTTTGGCACTCTGGGAAAAGTCAGAGATTGCCCCCCTCCCCTTCCCCCCACCCCTGGCCCCCCCCCCCACCCCCGCCCCCCCCCCCTCTAAGACTTTTCTCGAATTATGTCGCGAGCGCGAGGGGGAAATGCGCTGATGGAAACTTTTCTTTCCATGCACACCGCTTGACCGGAATGGGGGGGTGGGGTGGGGGAGTGGTGGGGGGGGGGTGCTAATGTCAAATCTTCTGACGCGATATAGGGAAGAGGCCTTTTAAGGCCCCGCCTCACCCACTTTCTTTTACCTTTCTATGTCGATAACTAGAGCATTTTTTGGCTCTCAAAATTACTATGTTAAAAATATTAGTTTACACAGATTCCCCCCCCCCCCCGACCCCCTAAAACCTGACACCCGAGGCGGCCGCCCTCTTCACCCCCGCCCCCCCAGCAACTTTTATGCATTTACAGTGTCGTCATCTTGAGATATTTCGCCTTGAGAAGACAAGACTGACGTTAATCGAAGCTGAAGACGTCGAGAGGATTATCGACTGTGTCCGTTACACGTCGAGAGATGGCGCGGCTGTAACTCGCGCTTGGACGCGCAGACCCGCCTGACGGAGTGTTGCTAGGAGGCATTGCTGCTGCTGGGATTTATTGAGTGAGTGACTGTGGGAATGAGTGAATGAATGAATGAATGAATATATGCCTGAATAAATGAGGGAATGAATAAATAATTTAATTAATTAATTAATGTACATTTCAAGTATTGGCGAGTGTTCGAAATATGAGCCATTTATGCATGGCTCTGGACGCGAATAGCGTTCGAATGGTTTTTTTAGATTACCATAATTTATGGTAATTTAAATCGGTAATTTACGGTAATTTATTATAGATTGCGGTAATCTATAATATATGACCGATTTGGTCATTTATTCTAATTTTTTTCTTATCAAAAACATAGATTTTGGCATGAAATGCACTTAAAATGCATCTCATAACAGCAACTTGGCGAGTTTTGTTGAAAGCATCGTTGTTTATGACGGAGCGTACTTCCATGTAGAATCCTAGTACGATTTGAAAATTATATTAAATATTTCAACCAGTTCGGTAGTTGACGAGTAGCGCATTTTTGTAGTTAGATTATCATAGATTACCATAGATTACCGATAATTTAAGAATAGATTACCGGTAGTCAAATAATTTTTAGTTTACTGGTAATTTTCGAACGCTATAAACGCGACACACTGCGCTAGTTTAGCGTCGTATTCATATACAACACAACATAGTTTTTCTACATAGATTCTCGTGAATTCCTGTTACAGAAACATCAGTATAGGTCTACTATCAGAAATATACAGTACATGATTCAAGGCCTGCTGCACTAAATATTTCTCGCACTGACGCGTTAACAATGAAACTTCAGTGTCTTTGTTTACCCTACTATGCGCTCCCGTAGCTATATACTACAGGCTAAAATTTAATTGAAGATCATTTCAATCATTCTCTAAATGAAAACAAATAAATTTCTTACACTAGGCAGAATCTCCACGTTCTCCCGTATTCTTTCGTATCACGTAGAAACTGCCCCGTTCCGAGCCGTCTCTTCAGTTCGTTCCGCTAGGACAGACAACGCTCGGGCGCGATTCCTCTCCTCTCCCTACTTCCGAATCACCGCTCGGCGTGAAGGAAATTTTTCCACAGAATCGATCAACTTCGTTAGCACTTCGCATGGGCGGAGCCGCGAATTTGATATTGGAGGGTCGCTGGTACAAGTTACGAACATAGGCCGCTGGGCGGAAGAGGAGAGGACATAATCTCTTTCACATGGCAGACTATTTTTGCAACATTTTGACATTGTTCGATTCCAAAGTTCTAAATTAACAGGCAATTAACAAAATAAATATTTAATTGGGGGGTCAGGGGTAAATATCAAGAGGTTTCATCAAGTTTAGGAATGTAACGATGATACACGCAATACGACAGCAATGACCTGCACGGGTTTGATCCCTTTTCACAAATCCTCCCGTAAACTCATCCACGTAGGCTACATGTACAGTGCATTAAATCGTTAACCAAGCAATTATTTATCATGCAAACTTAGGCCTGCTAACAGCCTACCGTGTACACGATCATCAGTGAGCATCGAACATCTTTGAGAGATAAAGAGTCTAAAAAAATATCCACGACCACGGTGCCCGACAACATGGTGCGGTAAGGTCCAAGATGTTCGCTTACGAGCCTTACCACGTCCAAACATTACTAAAATGAATCTGCTAGTCCTCCCTGAACTGATCTCGGCAGAGATTTATCAAAAGTCCTACCCGTTTCTATGCTTACCACATTACGTCATTAAAAATTTCTCAAAACTGAAGAAGAAGCGCCCTCAAAAAACTTTCATTCCCGTTATAATTTGCCCTCGGTCTATACTTCAAGGTCGGTCATTAATTGTCGTCAAGCTCCCCCGCCCTCCCGCCCGCCCGACTCAGAGTCGCCTTCTAGGGATGCTCTCTTGCAAAACCACCCCCCTATTTCATCGTCGACCACCCCCCTCCCCGCCCCCCCGTTAGCATAGAGGCTTACGCCTTGACCGCGTTGTCGCTGCAGTGATTTTTCAGCAGCGACGTCTTTAATTAAAAGACGTTTTACACACGTGGCATGTCGCAAGCTACAGTGTATAAGCAGCGCCATGGCGGGAGAATGTTGTTCTTCTCCGTCGAATAAAGCACTAGACGGGAATATTAAATATTCCCGTTTAGGGCATAGCCCTAGATTGTAGGGCCATGCCCGAAATTTTAGAGGACACGGGTCAAACAAGCACTACTACTTCAGTTTTACAAAGTGTCAGATCGTTATAAGGGTTTATGGCCATAACAAGGCTATATGGCATAGAAGAACCCTCAACGCAACTGACGTCATCGTCGTTCTCGACGGAGTGACGGACAACCGCACACTATGGCTACAATTATTCTAGCATTTTGACGGTAAAGAAAAAAAAATTTAAATCCGAAATAAACATTTTAAAATAAAATTTAAAAAAATGACGAAGCCAACAGGAATCGGATGAGCAGATAATCATGCAGACACCACGATACAAGGACTTGCACGTGTAGATCCATTGTAGTACATAATGATTTTGTCCATGATTTTGTACACTATACAGCACACTACAATGTATCCTACGAAACTAGCAAGATCATGCAATAGTGTACCTGAAAATCATAACCTCTGCAGGCCGAGGAACAAAGACAGTCCAGAGTCCTCCGCGAGCGAGTCGTAAAAGGCGACTAAAGAAGGGGGAATGCGGTTTGTGCTTGGTAAAGCCAAGGCAGAGGCACAGAACCGGACTGTTATAGTATTCGTTACGACACACGGTCCTCAAACTCGCAGGGGAAGAAGAAGGGGATGCAGAAGAAGGAGCGGTTTGTGCCGGCTCTCTTGCACACAACCGGACTGTACGAGTCTCAAATCTTGAGTCTACGTCAAGTCTCGTATATGCTACACACTTTAAAAAAACTGAAAATTACAATGCCATCAAGCATAGCTATTATAGGTCTGCACCATTATGGTTTGTGCGCGTGTCTTTCAACCGCATTAAAACGCAGGAAAGCAAAAAAATTCCTCAACATTTGATATTCGGAAGGACAAGCTAAGTAAATACTCCTCCCTCCGAGCAGCGACACCCTTCGTCCGGGTCATCTATAGGCACGTCAGCACGTCGCAACTTGACGCCCTAGCAGCAAACAGTGCGAGCTGCGCCGAGCGCTGTCAGACAGGCAGGACACGTGCGAGTCACGGAGACCAATCCGTCAGGGCAAATTTGATCAGAGCAACCTCGACGACAGGGCCCTAACCAATGACGCAGCGGGGGTGGGAGGGGAGCAGCCAGCGGGGGCAGGGTTTATACAGGAATTGGCTTCAGGGGGTGTGGGAGAAATCAGCGGGGGGGGGGGGGTGCTGACAGAAAATGTATCTCTCACAGACACGCATTTGATTTCAAATCTGCCAAAAAAACCTTTATTGACATTAAATCAATCCCACTTACACGAACGAGACAAAACAATGAACACGAACATTCCTTTGTCAAAACAACTAAAATAACTAAATGGCACTGTCTACCCTGACGACATTCTCCATCCTGCACCCCTCCTCAAGAGAGGTGCAGAGGGAGGGTGTTCCGATAATTTTTCAGGAGGGGTGTTGGTGATTTTGAGGGGGGGTGTTCATCCCCTGAGGGGGGTGTCGTATAAATCATTGAACGGAAGGGAGGGGTAGCAACGATGGGGGGGGGCTCAGCGCGGGGGTGGGGGGTTGCAACGAGGGAGGGGAACGAGGGCGGGGTGAGTTAGTTTTAAATGTTACCCGAGAATCCGGGATATACATGTAGCCGAGTAGCTTTAGCTTGGTTCACTTCCGAACCTACAAAACGATTTTTTGACTTTTCTAAGAAGTTTAATCATTTTTGACCAAAAAAGTAGTGATTTTCAAATTTCAGGATGATTTTGTTGCAAATTATCTGAGCCACCAACTCTGAGAAATGGTGTAAAAATATCAACATTTGGCGAAGTTATCGCGATTGTGCGATAGGGGAGCCTTTTTTATGACTCACTCTGTATAGTTCACATGTAAACTAAATTCCTGTTCGTTGATAAAACAATGTGTAGACGCAAGCCTATAAGAAGTGCAAAGTTAATTATATGGCATAGGCCTATGAATGATACTACATAGATCTTACGTGTAATCACTCGATGTCAATCTACAAAACTGCATTGTGGCTCCATGCATGACAGTGTACGTCGACGATTTGATAAACTTGAATTGAGAATTGCAGGAAAATGTTGGAGCAATATTTTATGAAATAAGTCATCAGACTGCTGAAAACTTGAAAGTGACATTTCCAAATTAATTAAAGCTGGTTAGTTTCCCCTCGTCGCTCACCTCCTCCCCGACCCTGCAATGCAAGACTAAACACTGCATGGCAGACTTCCAACAACGTCGACCTCTGTGAACGAAAAGGACAGCGGGTAAACGGGGAGAGGATACGAAAACAGGGGGGGGGGGGAGGGAAGAGGGAGAAGTGTGCGTATCTTGCCACAGAGAGCCGTCATTCAGAAAGGGCATGCGTCAGGAAAGGGGGAAATGGCGTGCGGAAACTAAAGAAACTCGGTTAAACACGTCGCCCAGCTAGCTCTGTCTTGTGATAGAAGAGGAATGTGAATTGTATCTGCCCTAGGACTGATCTAGGAGGGGGGGTTGGGGGGATGCATGCCTCCCCCCCCCCCCCCAGCTCGACAGTGTTTTTTATTACAACAAAATTGTTGCTACAAAGTGGCCGATGCAACATAAAATGATGAAAAGTCTTCTCAATTATCGATGCTTCAAATTAGAAGTGAAATGTACGCAGTCTGGTCTGAGGCAAGAGACCAGCATTGCTTTTGACACAATAACTGGGTGGAAAAAGCTTCATCAACACCGCTTCATCACCGCACGTATCATCACCGCTTCATCAACACCGCTTCACAACTACACGTATTGTTCATTCAAACTAAAAATGCACAATGTCGGTTCAAAATTGGACTCACTGCTTTAGGCAGCACTGCGCTACAAAGCTGGAGACAACACCCCCCAGCCCCCCACAAATCAATCCTGGATCTGTCCTTGTATCTGCCTACTACATGTACACGTAGCTTTCTCAAGCTCTAGGCTTCACGTGCTCAAACTTAACCGGATCAGCGGCAAATATGCCATCGCGGAGATTGTGGAGTCTTGTCACCACAATTTCAGTGGTGACATATGGATTATGGATTATATTGCGGATCAGAGTAGGGAACCGATATCTTACCGGTTCTGTATTTTCATCTTTACAATTTCCGTCAGCTACAAATACTACGAGTTGAACAGAGGAATCATTGAGCAGAAGGATGAGGATTATAGGCCTTTGTCGGTCGAAATAGAGAGCTTGGATACCAGACTACCGCCATAATGGTAGAAACTGTCGTATATTATTCACTAACGGGTTGTAATTGTTAGTCTTTATAATTATTGGTCTTTATAATTATTAGTCTTTATAATTATTAGTCTTTATAATTATTAGTCTTTATAATTATTGGTCTTTATAATTATTAGTCTTTATAATTATTAGTCTTTATAATTATTAGTCTTTATAATTATTGGTCTTTATAATTATTAGTCTTTATAATTATTAGTCTTTATAATTATTAGTCTTTATAA
>JAQIWG010005875.1:0-13979 GCA_034695025.1 Chamaedrilus cognettii | reverse complement strand
TGTCTTAGACCTTGTGGTGTCCATTTTATGTCTGAATACAGATGATAGTGTAATTTCGACATAAGCTATTAAGCACTGTAAAAACAGTTAGTTTCACAAACTTTAAAGCACCACTTAATTTAGGCCTATTTAAAGTTGCATTTAAATTACTTTTTTATGGTTAAAGGGTCCAAAAACACAAGTTAAGCAATAGGCCTACTTCAAAAAAATTAAGTGGTGCTTCAAAGTTGGTGAAAGTGGAGCAATGAGCATTAGAGAGTTCTAAACATTTGAATAAAATGTGCAAATCACATTTTGTTGAGTGATAAACAAAACAAAGAACTTGAACAATACTAGCATATATGGTGCCCCATTATGGCCACCAATCATTTAAATTGATTAAATATTAATATTTGAACAACATCACAAAACTTAATTAAGCTGCTAAGTTTATCAGTATTTTCGCAATGTTATATATACACAAAACTTTCACATCCTTGAGCTACCTCTAAATATTGCTTAATTGAGCTGATAGTTGGCCTGAATTTTTTTCTTATATATTGAAACAAACTGAGGGGGTGAGAGAATAACTTTTTGAAACTTAAAAAATAAGGACCACCCTAATATACATGTGATTTATTGCTCTAAAAAAAATTGTGCACGTTATAAAATTCGCTGTAGCCTAGGCTCCAACAATGTAAATATAACATGCACACAAGCGTCCCGCTTTGTACTGCAGCTGTAGGAACTGTCAGTGATTGGCTAATCCAGTGCCGCACGATCGAAATCAGTCAATAGAAAAACAGGAAATATAAAACTGCAATTTTCTCTCGGGAACTTTGAACGCTCCATGGTGATCCTTTGTTTGAGGAGTGAAGTCGGATAGTCTTCTCTAGGCTACAGACTAAAGAAACGCGTCTGTTAAAGGCGCTGTGGAGAAAGTCGTTGCTCATCCAACCAAGTAACGCTTTGTTGAAACAAAGGTATTTGCCTTTGACGGCGCTCCATGACCTTTGAAACAGCGCGTGCGTGAGTGAAAGGAACTTGTGCACCGATCCGGAAAGTAAAGCGCGAAATAAGGAATCACAAAGCTCCAAGCTATAGCCCATGCATTCTTCCATAAGCTATAGATCGTATTTATCATCCGCACTGACTAACAAGCTTATACATTTAGATTTGGAAGTACTGTGACTTTGAATGCTAATGCTAATTAAATGTTCATACTTTTAGTGGTTGATTTAAAGGTTAATTATTTAGTTCGTTAATTGTTTATTTAGCATAAGTTACCTATTTAGCAAAAATCAGACTATTGTGGCTCATTCACTCAGTCCATATCGTATTCTACTCTTGGACAAAGAGGTCATAGAGCGTCAAAATGTAATGTCGTTACATTTTATTGTCGCTTTACTTTCTCAGTGGTAGCCATAAGCTTGACTAACACCTCAAAACTACTATTGTTGTTGTGTTAGCCCCTTGCGGGGAAGCCCCTTGCGGGGAAAAGACGGTACCCCATTTCACCAGCGGGTGGTCGCTGGTAGTGGTTCCACCGTATCTGGTAGGCATTGTAGGAACACTTGTGGCTGGCGAATTTAAACCACCCTTGCCAAAGTGTGCACGAAGTGACTCTAAATCTTTGCCGCGACCGGGATTCGAATCGACAACTGCACCACCCGTAACTGAAGACCGCGACTTAGACCACTCGGCCACAACGCTTCGTCCTACCCTATGGTGGCAGCAGGGGCAGAGCTGCCGGGCGCAGTTTAATGTCATGTCCGGGACCGCACAACTATTGTTCACACGTATGATGCCTAAATGGACACATTGGATAGATAAGCCCTAATTGGCGCCTAGAAATGGATTCCTTCTCAATGGAGCGACGTGTGAAGTATAAAAAGGCACGCAGACACCACGGTATACTGCTGCAGTTCGTCGGAATGCTGTTTGTCTAGTCGCCCACAGCTAATGGACGATCGGTGTAAGGCCAGCTGATTGCAGCCATCGATCAAGCGTGGACCTCAATACTTTCATCACGTGGCCTCGTTGTCCGGAAATCAATAATGAGGTCATCAAATGATTATAGGCGCGACACCGACTAATGAGGGGCGCTGTGCACTTTGAAAGCAGCGGGCTGCAGCAGGGACTACCTAATACGAGTCATTATTTTAACAATTATCCTGAAATATAGTATTCTATCCAAATATGAGTCTTCAGGGATTTTTAGCCTCGCCTTCAAAAATGTCAATTCGCTGTCATTAAAAAGCGCTTGCAAAAGATGTAATTTGTAGTGTAATTAATTGATAAGCTGATATCTTCGACTAATACAGTTGCTTATAAGTATTTTGAGTCCAAGGTTGATGCATGCGAGTAATCTAGTCCAACAGCCTGATAGCGCTAAGTTTGTGTATGACGGTCAAGTTGGTGTTTAATGCTGGTCGTTGTCTCATTTATTTATTTATTTTGTGTTGCATATCTACCTTCGTGGTGAATAAAAGATTCATAATTCTGACTACATCCGCTTTGCAACTTTCTCTTATTTTTATAGCCTTAGAGCTATAAAAATGAGAGAAAGTTGCTAAATACACACAGCTGTGTGTAATTAGCAAATACACAGTCCCTTTGTGTATTACGTGCATGCATGCTGCATCTCTTAAATCCTATAAATAGGCTCCCTAGTCTGGTCCTTAATGTTGCATTAAATGCATATTAATCCGTTTCGCAGAAGTACATGTAAGTGTACACAATTAATCCGTGTCGCTTTCTACAGCAGCACGATATTATTCTCGTTGCCATTTGATCCTGGTTAGAGAGACCAATGGTGTAGCCAGGATTCTAAGGCAAAGCTTGTCAGTGCCCCTCCCCCATATAATATTCCTCGGTAATACTCGCGACCGGGGAGGAGGGGGGAGCTGTACTGACGGACAAATGCAGGGTTCACGAGCGAGGACCTGGGTGCAAGCAGAAATTGTTTCTGTAGCTTTATAGGAGCGCCTCCCCTCCCCCGCTCGCCTTCAATTTACTATATCAAAAACAAGAACATAATCTAGGCTATTAAAATAAAAATTTCCAATTTTGAAAAATTGACCCACATTTCTAGCCCCCCCTCTCCCAGCCCGAACCCCTGACACCTGACTCCCGCACGCCGCGTCGTTTTGCTCTGACGAGTTCCTTTTTCGCACCTGAGCTGATTGTTTTCTGAGAAACTATAACTCTCAAGATTAATAATCGGTAACAGTGCGAGTAGCTTTTATAAGAATTAATCAGAATACTCATTGCAACGAATTTAGCGCCTCTTCAACAAGAATAGGGGTGAGCACTGACGCAACCTTTAGAGGCTCGTGAGTTTTTTAAAGCAACAATTTTTGTCAAAATTACCTTTTTTCGACATTTGGCATTTGTAACTTCGCAATGTCATAGTAATTTCTAGTCCCCGGAAGAGGTTTGCACTGTTCGAGGCTAATATTCTTATTTTTTCGTGAAGTACCTCCCACACCTTCACGTCCAATCCGACTTATCAAGAGCCAATCCGAGATCTGACAAATTCAGATTAGTAAATGACAAATTCTAAATGCACGATCATGACATTTTGTCATCCATGTCATTCGCGATTTGATCTAAGCTTATATACTGCTAGTGCTAACAGAAAAGAACGTCACGAATGAACGTGTGGAGAAGTTGATGAGTATACACTACATCTATAGTGACTATGCAATGGACTTAGGCTACAATGTTGGGCCTCATGTTGGGCCCACGTATACTGACGATCAAACCAGTGGTAAACAGGATGGCGGAAGTTCATTGTAAAACTTGGTTTCTTCATCTAAGGCGATATTTTTCATTAACCTACGTGCTGTCAGAGTTCACTCGAAGCCTTTGTGCGCTTGCATGAATAGTTGAAAAAATAATGTCGCTGAAAATAATGTGTTTTTAATTTTTTCATGCGATGAATTTAATCTTCGATATGAAACTACAAATACATGTAAGCCTACATCATGCAACATGGAGGCCTACACGTACTGGTCAGAAGATTCACCTATCCGCGTGGATCTGCGCTCGGATCATTTCGATAAATGATTAGCTCTAGTGCTGTCAGTACTTCATTCTTTATTGCTCAATACAGTAGGCTACACGATTCATCATTAAGATTATAGGTTATACGACGATATGCCAAGAATCAGCAGCTCCAGTCAAGGAGCTGCTTCATGAAGTGCAAGTAAATAACACGACACTGTGAGTGTGAGCGAATGATTGCATTAGTTACAAAAACCTGAATGCACTCCAAGCGAAAAGATTGTGTCGTTGTCATTCAAAAGCTTCTCAAAAGCCCGCCCGGATAATCTCCTAAGTCCGCTCCGATAATCCTCAAAGTCCACGTCCGACTGCTAACGACCTCGGACACAGCCATGCTCCGTCTTTCAGCCGCATTCACTGCCACACCGGGTCATATTGATTAAATCGCTGACCGCTGTCCGTGATCTCAGTCCCGGATCAGTCTGAATACGCGCATGCGAAGAGATGGAATCCTGTTGCGCTCCTTATTCCAAGTCGTCGTGACACGTGACACGTGACACGCCGAGTCACGTACATGTAAACAGCGTGCAGGGGCGTAGCCGCCTAGGTGGACGTTTGGGGAAGTTTCCCCACAGCGGGTGAGGGAATGAATTGTTCCCATGAATTGTTGCTTGTGTGTAGCAGGACGTTACTGAGGATCAGTGTGTCCCCACCATGAATGAGTTTGGTCCTCAGTCCTCACCACGGTTCTACGATTCCACCACGGTCCCCACCATAAAAATGTGTCGTAAAGAGGACTTGAGAACAAAAAAGGTTTTGAAATTGGGGTAATAAATTGGTAAATACTGTTACAAATGGCTTAAGAAATCGATGATTATTGGTGTGAACGGCTTTCAAAAATTGTACCCTCACCCCCTTGCGCGTGAGTTTTGCACAGCAGTGAAAAAGTTTCCTCTAGCTCTCTGTTGCGTTGGTCACTAGTGTTACATTTTGACAGATTACATTTAAAGCAAAAATAGGTCCCCACAACCGCCAAATCCGTGGATAAGCCCCCGACAGCGTGTCACGTGATCCATAGTGAAAGAAGGCGCCAAAAAGCAACGACGCGTGTACCTGGAACCCCCGACTGAGCTGAGGCGCCGAGGCGGTCAGTTGTCCTCAACCGCACGGCGAAACATTGCGACAACTCTGATAAGCTGCTAATCTGCTTAGAAATACGAGACACGCTGCTGCGTTAATACATGTACCTCGTAGCTGTGATAAGCTGCGTTAATATCTCGTATCTTTCAAAAGCTGCATTGATACCCGTTTTTATTACTCTCATATCTAAAGAATACACAATTTGATTGATTGATAGGTTGATAACTCTAAACTCTAAAGTCTAAATTATAACACATTTATTTTGACTGTTGGTGCGTTTTGTTCATCTCCTTGTTACGAGTTGGTTTGAGTCAAAGTAGGCCTGCATCGACTTAATTGCGATTTTACGAAACCATGCGAACCAACGCTTTCAAAGAGGCTTTGTTTATGTTCTGCGAAATTCCGAAATAAGTCTTGTGCTTAATTAAACGTGAGTGTGAAACGGAAGCAAAACGCTCCACTCCAATTATAGAGGTGTTGTCTTAAAGCTATCGGCGCTCTGTTGGAATTTCACCATGACAAAACAACGAACCAGGCACCCGATTCTAATTGCAGCCGAATTCGTTTGCAAGTCTATTATTGCGAAATCATTCGTCTGAAATTCAAATAAATCTTTAGTTAAAGAGGAAGCAAATTTTACAAAGTAGGCCCCAATGCTGAACTTGTTTTGAATTGAAGACAAGGATGCTTTGGGCCTGCTCAATAATTATGAAATCTTAGTCTACTAATGAACATCGAACTGTTGAAACCTTTAAATCGTTCAACTATATATGCTTTCGAATCAAAATCAAATAAATTTTATTACAGACACACAGTGTAGGTTATATGCAAGTAAGTGTTCGCTAAAAACGTGTTCATAACTCCGGACAACAGGCGCTGAGTGCGACACGCCCAGAACGCGCTCACGTTGCCCGCCCTTTGCACCTGTATATATTGTCATTTTTATGTTGCACTATTTGGTTACAAAAATGACATTGTCAGCTCTGTACTGTACGGGTGGCAATATCAGCCGACATAAAATTATTCAGTAATATAAAATGTGAGGCTAAAAACTTTGCGATATACACTTGAGTTCAAACATTATGCGTGTGGCCTGCATTTTATTTTACTATGTGCTGTAATAATTAAAATCAAGCAAGCAAGAATAATTAAAAATCGGTTAAAATGCTTCTGCTGTAAGTAGACTAGAATACATGGCTGTTATTTGCTTTATTCCAGCGAAGATCACTCTAATCTCAGATTTGTTTAATTTTTATCCAAATACAACTCTTTAGAAGGGCACCAGGAAACAAAACGTTAAGCTTAATCCTTGATTCCCGATATTTAAACAATGGGCCTAAACTGCATACATGTACTTGATCTTGATTTCTCGCCGGATATTAGGAGAGAAGGCGGATATTACAGGCTGCTGGATTTCTTTTTAGAAGTCGGCCCTTTGGTTCGCTTGGCGAAGTTCCGGAACGAGGCTTTTGGCACGTTGGAGCTGTTTGTATATATAGTCTCGCTCCTCGGGACTGCAGTAATTTAGCAGTCTGTATAACGTCCCCTGCAGCGCTTGTTGAAGATGCTGGCTAGATTTACTCTACACCAGACTGCCAGCCACGTGTAGCTTTAGATGGCATTATCAACAAGTTAGCAGATCCAAAGCGTTGATAAAATGTTTATTTTTTAGGCCTAGAGGGGCATACTGTAGAGAGAGGGCGAGTGCACGGTTCAAACATGGACAAGACTTCAATAGCAACGAACGTGGTGGCAGATATTCTATTACTACATGTAGCTCTATATAGTCTGCGGTCACAATTATTTGAAATCAGTGAAATTTGATTATAATGAATCTCTCTAAAAAGCATGTAGTTTCCAGAAAATCTATCGGTTGCAACGGTTTACACTATCCATTCAAGCCTTGGCCCGTACAGTGAACTCGATTGCTGGAGCATCACTCCTCAATCCTGATGTCCACGCAGTCCTTCTTCACTGCTTATTTTTGTTTTTCGCGCCTCGTAGCAACATGTAGCAACTCCTGATGTGTCTTCCCGGTGTTCAGTCCACTCTGTCACATTCTCTGTCCAATACCACCAGTATCCAACTCAGTTAACCCTGTATTATGTGATGTATCAAGTCGGATAATTAAGCAACCTTAAATTCTTTACACATGACTCGTGTACTGCGGCGTATTAATGCAAATACAAGTACACGCGTTACACGTATAAGTGATACAGGGGCGGCCAGAGTGGGGGGTATGGGAGGTTCAAAACTCTTCACTATTTGAACTGGGGAGTTTAGCCTATTCAGGTATCTAAAAAATAGAATGCGTCGTTGATATCTACATGTATATTGCTATATGCTTTCAACTCGTTTTTGGACGAGTTATCAGCAATAAATTATGGCGCGCCATAAAGCTCCAGTGTTAGTATACTTCGTTGTCCGCCGGGGCTCTGCTCCGCACTGGGTGACTGGGCTGGGAGACATTCCAGAACCGTTCAGAACTCCTAATTCGATTTACTCCTGCACTACACGCC
This sequence comes from Chamaedrilus cognettii, assembly GCA_034695025.1. Taxonomy (NCBI): domain Eukaryota; kingdom Metazoa; phylum Annelida; class Clitellata; order Enchytraeida; family Enchytraeidae; genus Chamaedrilus; species Chamaedrilus cognettii. The sequence goes on along the minus strand of JAQIWG010005875.1, from coordinate 6,333 downwards.
CTCGGTTCCTAAGCTTCGCACTCCGAGCTCTCAGTTTTATGCGCTTATTGTGCAAAACGCTTCCCGCCTGGACGAAAAAACCATTGCGTAGCCCAGTGATGTATATAGGCGAGGGTAATTAAGCGCTGGGGGCACACGCAGCATATTGACTATTTTAAGGATTAGAGTATAATTATTTATACTAGTTATTTGTGGGCTTGCAACGCGAGTAGATGTAGGCCTATGCGTGGAGGGGCGAGCGTATAGCATTCACCATTTTATTTTAAATGCGCACTAACAGGCGGAAATGAAGAATTATTATACTGCTAAGAACGACGTCTAAAATGAACGGTTAAGAACGGTTTCAACAATTAATTAGCACCGTTTTCAATGGCCCGAAGACTAGAAAACATTTAGTTAGATATAGTAAGTTGACAAAGAAAGACAACCACATTATTTGAACATAAGCGTAATGCTTTTGGAAGAGGTTCATAAACTTTTGGTACTTTCTCCTCCCCCCTCCCTCTTCCCCCGCTAGCGAGTTCTGCACGGAACAAAAAAATTCTATTTTGGAGAAAATAATATCGACAGCATACCCACAACTCATTTCAGCATTGCCGCACTGGTTTAACCGATCGTGAAACCCCCCACTTTTGAATCCGTAGCGCCGCCCATGACGTCATAGGCCAGTCATGATCTGCAGGCCCATAATTATACTCCAACCAAAATCATCTTGGTGCTTCAATTGGAAAGGTATTGTTGAACAGTCTTCACATGAAATTGCTTGGCCAGGCACTAGCCTGACGACAAGTTTTCAATTCTAGACGTGTGCGCAGTATTGTATCACCAACTGCGGAATGCAATAATCCGAAACATGCCTTCAGTTTATGAACGCGCAATAAATCTGAGAATTTCACGTTCTAGCTAGAGCGTAGATCAACTACAAGACGTCTCAAAGTCACGCCACCACTGCGGCAGTATAGCAGTGATCATTGAAAACTGAAATCAAAGGTCGCAAGAAACGTCAGCTACAGTGTACAATAAAATCAACCCTTCTAGGGCTCAACGTTTGTTGCGTATCTTTTTCTCACCGCTCACGTGCTGCACCCGGAACTTAATGAATCAACCACAAGAACAATCTCCTTCCGCTTCTTTTCCTTCTCTATCCGACTCGCCACACTTTTTGGTTCTTTTCTTCTATCATATAGTCCTACGTTCTATTCCGGTAAGGCATTCCATCAAACAAAACCAAACTCTATGCGCCTGAGCCAAATATAACGTCGTGAGAAATTCGATTGGCAGCGTGTTTACATTCGGGTTATTCAGTTGCCGGAAACGCAGGACTGCCAGTCTGCATAGACCACTGAAGCATCAAGCTAGAATACGTGAAGTTAACATCATTGAATCAATGAAACCCAGCAATAATTGCATTATACGTACAATTTATTCGCTGTCGTTCAAGGAAGAACTTAAACCAATTGCTGAATTTTACAACGTTGACATTGATAAGCCGATATCTTCGACTAATACAGTTGCTTGTAAGTATTTTAAATCCAAGGTTGATGTACACGAGTAATCTAGTCCAACAGCCTAATAGCGCTAAGTTTGTGTATTATGACGATCAAGTTGGTGTTTAATGCTGGTCGTTGCATCTTTTTTTAAATTTTACGTTGCATATCTACCTACCTTCGTGGTGAAGTAAAGATTCATATAGAGCGCCATTACCTGGCCCTACAGGCCCCTATATACAGGCTGGAACGCAGTAGCTCTGCTTGTTTTTCACTCGTCCGCGAAGGTTTATTGACCCTTACATTATTTCAAAACAAATCTCACAAAAATCACAAAAATATCGATTCGTCGAAGTAGAGTAGGCTATTATGCACTGACTGCATATTTTAGATACGGACCGCATAGATTCTCATGATTATTCATGAGTACACAGCACCCGAGTCATTGAGGGTAGCCCCTCTGTCAGTATTAGTCCAGGACCTGTCTCATTTTTCTCTTAAAATGCAAAATTTAGAAAACACTTTAATTTTTGTTTTAAAATGCAGGCTCCGTTCAGCCCCGCCGATCAAGTGAACTTGCCCAACTGCTGAATGAACAATTAGCAGGAACTCTCGAATGCGGGATCGCGTTTCCCGTGCCTATACGTTGAATTGAAATACTGACTGGAACCATTACGGCCTTGGGGTTGATGAAAGAATCAAACTAGAGTTCGACGCTGATAATGGAATGACAAAGGTAAAATATCAATGTTGACCTCTTAATAACGATGTTGAGAGCAGCTCTTTATTCGCAGTGCCTCGAGCTCGCTACAAAATATAAGCAAATTAATGGTTTTTATCCATCATAATATGACACATTTCAGTCTCTACATCTGCATTACGATCAGTGACAGATGTAATGCAACTGCACAGTGCATGTGAATCTAATGGTCTATAGGCAATTCTTAAGAGTATTTGTTCTTTTTACACCATTCTTGGCCGTTTTTCCCATACATGCAAAAACTAAACGAGGATAAGCCGTGCAACAATGACACGCCCAGCACGTCGCCGCGGGCCAGTGTCCCTTTCAGCAGCGGTTTCGCGGGCCACTTCAAAAGTCATGGCGGGGCTACTTTTGGCCCGCGGGCAGCACTTTGAGAACCGTTGGACCACTAGAGTAACGTGGTCCAACAACAGCCTCCTGCCGATTTCGTTTCGAATAAACCAGCATTGGATTCTTCTGTCCGAATGCGATGCCTTCTTGAACATTGACAACGCTTTTTCGTACAAACCTACTTCACGGGAGGGCCTCACACGTGTAACGTGCATTGTGCAGTTGAATTACATCTGTCACTGATCGTAATGCAGATGTAGAGGCTGAAATGTGTCATGCTATGATGAATAAAAACCATTAATATGCTTTTTCCAAAGTGAATGCAATCACCAGAATTGACAAGCGTTCTAGTTCATGCTATGGACGGATCTTACCAGATCTCCTTTTGAGCTGTAAGAGCCCACCAAATACAGCGAAAAATTGACGACAAATAGAATTACGTAGTCCATATAACCCATAGCAGTTTACAGCACTGAGTAATTTCGTTAAATTGCTATTTTGAGTTATCGCTCAAGGATAAAAGGCTTAATAAGAAACACACAAAGACGGAGAAAGATATAGAAGAAGCAGACCAGGACGCTTACCTTATTTTTATGCCTTCCGGCTAAGCTGTCAATAATCCACGGGCTTCATAGCTTTCATGCAGCTTTATTGGCTAATCCGAGACTCAAGCCGTCCAAACGTTGAATCGCAATTGTATATAGTATTCAGCCGCGATTAAGCTTGATCCGTGCGGCGAAGGTTGCTGCAACGCATCATTATGAACTAGCGCACCGCTACTGTTTCATAACAGACTGACTGAAACTATATCTACGGTCATATCCCGACTCTAGAAATGAAATTGCTCGCATAATGAATGCTGTTCTAAAATAACCAGTAACGTAGGGAGGGGGGAGGCTGGAAAGGGGGGAGGTAAGGCAGGGAGGGGGGAGATGAGTAGTAGTCCCGAGCGCCTTATAACAGGGGCGCCGAGAGAGCTTAATAAAGTGAAGAACGGCCGCCCTAAAAAAAAGACGAAATTTGAAATGAAAATAGTTCATAATTATATAGGCTTACATGTAAGATGGAAGCAAGGCTACGCTCGGAGTTTTGTGATTATATAACCCCCCTTCCTCCATCTACCCTATGAGGCATGACTACCCTCACTCCCCGCCTCCCCCCTCACCCCTGCGAGTTGTATAATATACATGTAAGAGTGTTACTTTCTGAAAAAATGCTTAGGCCTATAATAGGCCTAAGCGTCATATTTAAATTGCATGGTCCCTGGCACCCAATATCCTCGCTGCGCTTCCACTGAGGCAGACTTGACCTTCACCCACGCTACGCAGATATAACGGATTGCATCGTCCCATTGAACACACATAAAGGCATGGCTATCAGATCTGCTCCAGTCCCTTCGGCGCATTTAGCCGTAAAAACTGCATCCTGTGATTCTACGCATCAATTGGAATCGACCAGTGTAGTAATGTAGTGGCCTATTTTGGCCCCATTATTTATCCAAAATCGTGTCTAGTATCTTAGTTGTTTATTTTGGCCCCATTATTGATCCTAAGTCGTGTAGCCAGAACGGCCACAGCACAACGCAATCGACGACATTCTTCTCAATGGAATCACTGAGCTGTCTGTCTCTTGCCTGCTCTCAGATATCGGCCGCGGCAAGGCCCCCTACAATAATGAGTCACTGTTAGCATAAGCAATACGCATAACCACCAGAATGAGTTGTGAGCAGATTACTTGTTATACACAAGTATACAAGCACTATCCCATGCCGTGCTAGGCCTTGCTCGCTCTCAGACCAAATAGTAAAGTGCTAATATACAAAATATTTGATAAGTTGCTATTTGGTCTTAGGGCTTGCCTTGATCTAAGCTTTTCATAGCCAAACATTTTTTACTAAAACTGCGTTTAATATTTGAATCTCAACATTTGCATTCACACGTAAATCTGGATTCGTAACTCTAGTATTCTGCATGTAGCCTATTAACCAGATGCAGATATAATAGATGCAGATATAATACATGCAGATATAATACCAACATGATTCAATGCACGCAAGCAATTCGACATAAGAGCTCCTAGCGCTTCCTATTCCTTCAGTTTTCTTTAACACGAATTAATTTCATTCTTCCGATCCTGTCGGTTCAATGAAGCCAGCCTCGGTCGCGTTGCGGATCGAGAACATCGCTACGATCAATGGGTGTACGGTAAGCTGCATATACCCTGAAACTTTAGGCCACTGACCCATCTGCAGGCATGGATCAAAGGCTCGGACGCGGTTGCAGCTGCGTCAAGAAGCGCCCTATGCCTGGTGCTGGCGTGCAGTTGCCAACTTTTTTCACATAGTTACCAGGCTGCAAGCGCACCGATCCACGTGTAGTCTTTTTTAACATTTTAAATCAAATCCATTCTAAAAATAACTCACACGCTCTACATTCAAAAAACTACAAAAGTTTGCTCTAATTTTAGCTGCAAGCTAATTATCGTTTAAATTGTGAGCTTGTAGCATAGACATTTTCCTTAAATTCATGCGAGTGCAGGGAAAATATTGACCTACTACAAGTTACAGGCAGTATACTATAGCCTACTGATGCAAGCGAATAACTTAGATTAGTACTAGAATTTTGTAGGGCCTACGCACAGAATTGCTTCTAGTACAGACTATAATTTGAAAATATGCACACGCGAATTATGAGATGTAGGGCCTAGCTATACATGTAATTGTATAACTATGAAACTGGACTTGCAAGTAATTGACAATATGCACAACTGCACGCTATTTCAGGTTGCTGATGTAACTCGGTTATAGTTGCAAAAAACTAGCGTATCTAGTTCAACAATTATCGGTCTATCGCGTAGTGTTACACCAACGCCTAGTAACTCGAACCTGTCGGTCTTCGATATGAATACAATAATAATTCTGGCTGCAAAAGATAACAGTAAACACTTCACCGCATTTTCTCGTGGGCTATAACTCCAGTCGGCTTTTTTTGGCAGCGGCCGGCAGGTTATAACCTCCACAAACATACGTAAGGGTGACGTGGAGCCTTGGAAATACTCACTGTCTGCCAAATACACTTTATTTTGTATTTGTTATGGTTCCGAAGGACGGAAACGCTTGGGGAGAGTGCCTCACAAATTTACCGACTGCTCTAGCAGCTGCATGTACATAGTATACATGTACTACATGTATACTATGATACATCTGTACTATGGCTGCTTTCGCAACCATTAAAGAGCGAACTACATTGACTAGGCCTAAGGTGTAGCACGTAAACATGCCGCAAGTAACACGCCCACGTGTAAACATGCCAGGTAAAGTAAACGAAAACTAGCACGATTGGCGTCACTGACATTTTGAGTATTTTTTGTTACTAATTGAAACCGGAAGTCGTCTGCAGAGCCCTTGTAGGCAACAGGCAAAGAGTGCTGGTTACGCGTATAACACATACGGGGATTACCGATCCTCATACAAAATAAATAATTTTGTGAATTAGGCATAGTAGACATAGTTAGGTGTAGAGGCATACTTTTATTCAGACTTAACTCTCTATTTGTCACGCAAAGAATTTCTCACGTGCTTTTGACGACCCAAAAGAGTTTCCAAACACATCGTTAAGTTGTGCCACGGCTCCTCTGGTTTGGCATTCTTAAGTTAACTAGACATACGATACAGCTTTATATATAGCTCTAGCAACAAGCCTTAGAGTCGATTTCATAGTCGTTCCTCAACTCCTACCTCGACTCCTACCTTGA
>JAQIWG010005874.1:0-13980 GCA_034695025.1 Chamaedrilus cognettii | reverse complement strand
TACTAATGAATAGTAATGAATAGTAATGAATACTAATGAATAGTAATGAACTACGTATAAATCCACTTATTACAGAGCTTACGACTATTTTTAAAAGACAAGTTCCTAGATACGCGTATTTAATTTAAATCCCTTTGATAATCTGTTTGAGAGTTCCTTAAAATAGTGATGTATTGTTTTAAATCATTATGCTGTATACAACTACTACGATCTATTACTGATTTATATTGTTTTCGCGCTGATTTTTGAGATTATTTTGCAGCGTATTGATACGCATGTGTACACATTCATTGCCAGGGTTAAGTTTAGCAGGCGCAGTAACCCTAAAATGATCGTTAGATACTAATTTTAAGCCTAATTTGAAATGAGCAGGCGTAGCACTACGCCTTAGGCGTGAAAATCGACTATGGTGGCGTGGGTCTATCAGTTGCTTGACGCGTATTTTAGGAGCAGGTGTAACGTTACACGTGTTTCGTCAGAGTTAAACTGAACCCTGTTCATAACTGTACGTGTAGAGGCATGCTGTAAAACCTGAAATTTTTGCGTGCACGTTATTTTGACGAATTTGGCAAATCGGTGAAACTCGCAAAAATTACGCACAGCTCAAATAAAGCTGCAGAAACTATTAGAATGGGCAATCTTCAAAAACGCGAAAATTGCGTGCAGCAAAATTTTTGCCAGCAAAAGCTGCCCAAAGCATGCAAAAATTGCATGCAGCAACAATTTCATGTTTTACAGTGTTAAGTCTTGTGCATCTGTGAGATTTTGACCTCAATATTATAGTTAGTACAAGTGCGTATGTTATTAGATTACAGTGTGATTTCTTGAGAATAATTGTTCTTTTATAGATCTGTTGCTTGAATGAAAATAGTTTACTGCCTTTGATTTTATTACATTATTTTCTTTTGTTGTGATTAATTATTACTATTGATCGTTATATAATAATAAGTCATACCATTGGGTCAAAACGGAAAATCCCTAGATTCTGGGTATCTTACCAAAAATATCCCTCGATTGCATTGTTCGACAAAAATATCCCCAAATTTCTCACTTTATAAAACGTGCCATTTTATACTAAATATTCCCAGATATCTGGGGATTGCGTTAAAAATCAGATCCCTCAATCACTGAAATCCCTCCCTAGCAGTGGTATCAGTGGTAACGGTGTATCTTATTATTTCAGTTTAATTTGCCTGTCATTTTGCGACCCGCTGTAGTGTGATCATGAGCCTCAGAACGCTTTATTACAAGTTTCATGTTTCAAATGGCAGACTGCAGTTCCATTTTTCAAATGAAGTTTTCTTGTCTTCACAACAGAGCGCACTACGGTACTGATTTTGTGCCTTTAAGAATTTATATCGCTTAGATTTTTACTTTTCTATTATATTGTATTTCTATTATATTGTATAACTTAGTGTCATTTAAATTAAGGTTGGCCTAGTATTGAAGTCAAGACATAGAAAAAATAATAAGAGTGTACTAGCTGTTCAACATGTTGCTTTCTAGTTCGCATTAATTACATTCCCTTTGTTTAATACCTCATTGGTTTTTGCTGCAATATAGTGAAGTAAAATCAGGCATATATCTCAGGCATATTCGCCTGGCATTTTCATGCCAGGCGGAATCGCTTCGAAATTCGAATAGTAATGAATGGTAATGATTAGTAATAAAGAGTCATGCCAGGCAGACTCGCTTCGAATAGTAATCAATAGTAATCAGTAGTAATAAATAGTAATGATTAGTAATGAGTAGTCATGCAAGGCAGACTCGCTTCATATACTAATCAATGAAAATGAATAGTAATCATTAGTAATGATTAGTAATAAATAGTCAAGCCAGGCAGACTCGCTTCAAACAGTAATCAATAGTAATCATTAGTAATCAATAGTCATGACAGGCAGACTCGCTTCAGATAGTAATAATGGTAATGATTAGTAATGAATGGTAATGAATGATAATGAATAGTAACGATTAGTAACGAGCTGTGATGAGTAATTATGCCAGGCAGACTCGCTTCGAATAGAAATGTATAGTAATGAATAGTAATGAATGGCAATGATCAGTAGTGATTAGCAATGAATAGTAGTGATTAGCAATGAATAGTAGTGATTAGCAATGAATAGTCATGCCAGGCAGACTCACTTCAAATAGTAATGAATGGTAATGATTAGATAGGATAAGTAATGAATAGTCATGCAGACTAGTCGAGTCTCGTGCGCGTTGAGGAGGCCAGCGCCATCTTGTTAATGCATTTAGACTAAAATAGCCGACTAGGGTTATTATTCTTCAAGATCCAAGCCTCATTGACATCTGTCAATTCTGTTGACTAGTATTTTCAAATCAACATCTATCAGGTTATGTTTACTCTGATGTGGTTTGTTTCTGATACGACTAAATATAATTTATCTTACATTGCGTGAAGGACTAAAGGCGTTTTCTTATGTAAGCACTAAGCCTAGATCGCAGGCATTTCTTTACCTGGCTGCTGGCTTCGGCAAATCTGTAGAGAAAATTATTTTTTTGGGTTTTCTCCCATGTGGAAACTTATGGAAACGAATTTGAGCACAAACTATTTAATTGAAATTAAAGAACAAACGAATTCCTCGTTTGCCAACAAGAAAGCATTACAATAGATAGACCTGGCCTAGCTTGCAATAGTAAACAAATAAATCTTGCTGAACATTTTACTGATATTAAAGATTAAGCAACAACTTACGTCAATCTTTCAGTTCGATAGATGTTCAATCTATTCCTTCAGCCTCTGACACTTTTCAAAAGTCTGCGTTCTCTTCCATCTATAGCAGCAAAAACTAAATTTGTATAAATCGGCGAGGGTGAATTAACAACTCCTACGTGCGAAATTGATAACACAAGAAAACTGAACAAAATGCCAGTCGCCAGCCAATGCAGGAGAAATGACAATTAGTATACACAAGTCAATGCACTTCCTTCTCATTCTGGCTCTGCCAGCATTACACATCATAGACGTTTTAAGTAACGGCATAAGACCATATGCAGATTTTTTTGCATTTTTTTGGATCATGCATTAGCATGGTGAAATTGGGGTTCGTGTGCTATTGCTAGCGTCGAGGAGCTGAATTTAAGGCCTTACGCGTCTCGAAAACCGGTAGCTACAGGTAGCTACCTATGAAATTTGTTCATATTAATGTGTGATCCAAAGGATCGCAAATTTTTGTTCCTCTTTTTGCTAACACATCTTGTAAACGTTGCATGAAACAATAAATAAATAAAGAAGAATTACACGTATCAGAATAGCAGACAATCGGTTCAAGTCCACTTTTTACACGAACTCGCTCACAAATATTCTGTGACTAGCAGTGAAAGGATTACAATTTTGCATTTCCGTTCTCTGTTGGACTCGGTTAATAATCGCTCGTCTATTTAATTAAGCCTGTGACTTAAGTCCGTCGTCAGAATGTTTCGGCGCTTCGACGCGACGAGTTTAGACCTTGACCTGCTTCGAGGACCACTCCTCCCAACCACCGGGAAAGTGTCGAGCCCTATGCGCAAAACCACACAATTGTAACAAATTATAATAAAAAAATTACTAATGCAAAGTCTTATGTCCGTTCCAGTCCAAAGGTCATTATCCCAATTTCACAATTCCGCACCATAATCCCAATTTGAGCCCACTGGAACAGGAAATGAAACAAGACCCTGGAAAAAAGAGTTAGCCGCAAACCAAAAATCAGTAATATTCACGACAAGCCTGACTTCCACATTACATCTTGCAGCCTAAATGAAGAACAAAGTATTACATAGGCCTGGTACGTACAAATTGCAATCAAATGCCAAGAAAAATTGAGGACAGCATATTGTACACAATCGGTTGCTTTCATATAAATATTCATCGCCATTGCCGATGTTAATAATACATCCTGATCTGTAACCCACGCAGTACCATATCAGTTAACATGACATTGAAATACTTCATCGAACAGTCAACAAGGTTAATCCCAAAAGGAAAGAATTTGGATTACAATCCACCTAGAACGGCTTCGCCAGTAATATGATAATAAGCTGACAACTATGCACTAACAAAGGAGAATGTCCCAAGGCAGCAAAATGGCGGCATAGATTATTCCGTGCTTCCATTGGCTGTCTAGAATCAAGCTGATTTCCGCTAGTTTTTACAGCCAATAGTCGCACAGTTCAAAACTAATTTCAATATGATGCTGCCCTGACTGACTCTCCTTTTTCTGTGCCGATCAGCTTGGATTAGTTCCATTCTAAGTTTATATTAATCCAAATTCTTTGCCAAAAGCAACGCGTCATAGCCCGCCCACACCCCTCGCACGGCGCTCACTTCTTGAATCCCAGTTTGTGCGCAATCTCGAGCGCGGCGCTACTCTTGACGCCCCCGCAGAGCGCGTAGAACACGAGGGGGGCGGGGTCGTCCTTGGTCGGTTTGGGGGCGCCAATCTCCGCCTCAAACTGGGCGGGCTCCAGGGCGAGCGATGCCTTCAGGCGCGACACTGCAACGCAGTATTCAGTTTTTACCCGCCAACCGTGATGGCGCGGGCATATAGTATCAGCACAATTATAATATCAGCTAAATGAACCGTAGAGCGGATGGCAGGCGACTGTCGGACCCATATTGACGTCAGATCATGCAGGCTTATTGCTCGGGCTTTGTGGCCTTTGTTCTAGAGAACATTCTAGCATGTTATGGCGCAGCATGTCAGCCTACTGATTCTCGCCCGTGAAACATTTTAATCCTACGGATTCATATTTTAATACAGGGTATATACATACCAATTTTAAGTAATATATAATGTAAAACATTAAATTTTTGCTGCATGTGATTTTGTGGTTTTGCCTCGCAAATATTTGCTGCACATAATTTTCTCGTTTTTGAGGACGACCCAATATAATAGTTTCTGCAGCCTGATTTTCACTGCATGTAATTACCATGAGTTTGTAGGATTCGCGGAATTCGCCTAAATAACATGCACGCAAAAATTTCATGTTTAACCGTAATCGTAAGCTGTAACTTTGGCAATGTGGTCGTACAATAAATTAAATTCTTCCGTGAATCGATTTAGGGCCGATCGGTTTTACAACTTCTGTCACTAACAAAAGTTAGCACCTTCTTATCGAAAGTTAGCGTATTGTTATTTTATTTTTGTAGGCCTATTAAAGCAATGAATTAATAAAGAGAAAAAAGCACGAAGCCGTAGCTTACACGGGATGTTGATGGCGCCCGGCAGTATCCCTGTGTCCTCAATCTCCTTCGGCTCCCTCAAGTCCACTAGGCGCACGCCTCTCGCCCCTCCCCCTGCCTCGCTCTGATTGGCCAGGACAGTGGTGAGCTCGTCGAGGGTCATGACGTGCTTCTTCGCTCGGAGGAGAGGGTCCGCCGGGTCTTGAATGCTGCTGCGGATAGATGCTGATGCAGCGCGACACAGGACTCAATACTATATTACATTGAACCGTCAAACTTAATTACTAATTAATTTTCCTAAATAATCACCGGAAAGTGATAATTTACAAAGGTCAATATAATAGTGACACACTATTGACAAATATTCAAATTTCACATGTTGTTATTGTCATGACATTTTTTTACACACACCTTCACACAATATAAAGATTGACACGCCTATTCACAAACACCACCGCTTCAGCCCCATTGGTACCTAAAGTCATATACATCATGTACCATCATGTGCATCAACAACTCAACAAAATGCATTTAGAATTTAACAAATCAAGGCAAAATTCAAAGAGGGGAAAAGGATCAGTAAATGAAAAAGGTGCAGATACTTTGCGCCGATGACGAGCACCGAATGGCTGATCTGAAGCAATCCACCCAACGCGGCGAGCTGGGGAAGCGAGCGGGATCTGAGCCCCCCGGACACCACGGCCCCCCCAAGGGATCAAACGCCAGGCTGCGGCGCCCAGCTCGCTGTTGCTTAGCGGTTAGCCCCCTGCTAGCTGTCAGAAACACTTCGCCATAAGTCAGGAGGGACGGTGTACGAGAAAGCGTCCGGAACAGGGCCATTGCGCGGTTCAGGAAGTTAGGATAACTTTTAGGGGCTTTTCGGAATTAACTGTTTTTATTGCAAAAAAATTATCAAAATATTAACCCGAAACTAACACAAAATGAAATCAATGATTAAATTCTATAAATAGAGTGGTCGATCGGTGATAGAGCATCATCTTCGCTGTGATTATTTTAAGACGAATATTTAGATTGCTAGGTTTACGCTGCGTGGTTTCGGTTAAATTTCGGGTTAATGTAATGGTTAGGGTTCAATTTATATCTAGAATTTGTGCTATTTGTAGAATAGTGTTAGAAGTAAAGTAAATAGAGTTTAAAAAATAGATGATTGCTTTTGCATCGATCGACCGGTTGATAATTTAAGTACAAGCTTTCGTTAACTAACGTCGCGGCATCGATGACGCCAGATAATTGGACGCAGACCATCTATGACGCAGACGCCCATAAACGTACTTCATAAAAAAAAAAAAATTCAACGTAATCTGCGGTAGTGAGAGAGATGATTAAATGCTTTTGGAGAAGAAAATATAAGGAAGCAGAATGCAACAACGAAAACGACTGCTTGAGTTTTTTTTATGAAAGCAGAATTATAATAATCATACATGAGAGTAGAAGGAAATGGGACAAGAATGTCACTTTATGAAGAAGCATGTATGAAGAGGGTTGAAGCCACAGAAATCAGGTTGAGACTGGAAGGGTCGTACTAGCAAGAAATCCTCTCTGCATTATTTGCATAGTACAATATATAAAATAATATATATCACAATATATACAATTATAGTAATATACACAAGCATGGTAATATCTAATGTATAATTTAAATATATACGGCTATCATAGTCTCGTAACAAAAAATTAACACAAATTTTTAATATTATTATTGGCACACCATAGCCTACTTAAAACAGCACTCAAATTATTATTCAACAAAACTTGATATGCATACATCATTTTGCTTAAAGCAACTGCAGCATAAAGTCAATAAACCAATGAAACAAAACGAATAATCCTTGAAAACATTTCTGTAACAAGTCTTAACAATGTGTGTGTCTGCAGCAGAAGAAACATGACAAGACTATAAGACAAGACTACAAACTGTAGTTCTGAGAACAAATTAAAAATCCTCGCAGTCATTCACAACCATTTTAAACTCGGAGCAGCACAACAAGTCCACAGCGAATCAGAAAACACCTTACCCTCACAATTTCAATGCCAATTTGAATAAAATACTGCCAATGCTACAGCTTGAAACTGAAACTACACAAATCTCCTTGGCCCCTTGCCGGCAGCGGAAACAAAGAATTGACCTGCAGCCCCAGAGCTCCCGGGCGAGCCGTAATAGGTGAATAAAGAACAGGAAGTGGTTCTGTGCCGGCTCTCTTGCACAGAACCGAACAGCACATATATATATAGCCTGTATGTGCTACACACCAAAACTAAAAATAAAAATTTCTGCGCTATCTAAAAGAGTCGACATAACTTCGCGACAGATCCATGGTAGCCAGCCCAAAACAGAGAATCCTCTGTGAATCAAACGTCCCGGTCAACACCTCCCCAGTCTCCACATCCAGCGCCTGGACGCTATGGTGGTCGCAATCCCTCTCAAACGAGTGACCGCCAAACAGGACGAGACTCTGGGCCGCTTGCCCCGAACCCCTCTGGTGGTCGATTAGGGTGTGGGGCATGCACGACGCAAATAGGGGAAGGCTAGAGAGGACGGTCCACTGATCAGCGGCAGGGTTGTAGGACTCTACCGACTGAAACCATACAGACATGCTCCAGTGTCACATACGCTAATAGCCTGATTAACTTAACATCAACAATCTACAATGTGTACTGAAAAATAAAAAAACATCTATTAACTTAGAAGTTAAAATCATACAAGAATATAATACACAAAATTTCAAACAGCTAATAATAATATCTATTTTAATAATATTGCGGCTAAAAAAAATACGTAGCTGGTATTAAAGCAAAGCCAATAAATGTCAATCATACGCCGGAGCACAAAATTTCATATAAACCTACTCAAAATGCACATAAAACAATACAATTTCAATATAGAATCAAAATGGTCAATTGCAATAAAGCCTGCTAGCGGTATGTTACTAACAAAATGGCGTTATTGCTAGATATTATTGTAAAAAATTTAAATCTAAAATTTTTTGAAGCTCCTTGCCAGGATATCCTCAAAGACGTCGCTCCCGTGATGTTTAACCCCCCCTGCTACAACAATCCTGCCGCCCAGCCTTGCCACCCCTGCCATAGCGTGGTAGCTTCGCTTGGTGATCATGGGGGCGAAGCTGTCCCATTTGTCAGCAAGGGGGTCGTAGCGCCACAGGTGGGGCACGTGGCCCTGCTCGGGGCCCCTGAAGCCCCCACTTATCCACAGATAGCCCCCCCACTCACAGCCTGCGGCAGCAGACACTAATAATTATACTTCCAAGTTGCAATTTAAGAATTTATCTTATGATTTCCATAACCTCTACATAAAAAAAACATAATGACATAAATAAAATTTTAGTCAAGTATCAATAAAACGTTTGATTTAGAATTATGAACACAAAAAAATTTCAAAAATGAGCCATACAATACATTATCCACAAATATTCATATTCTAAAACTATTAAGATCAAATTTATTAAAACTATTATTATCAAATTTACTATTACTACCAATAATTCAATTTTAAAGATCATTAATCAGATTAAAATAACAAGCGAATACAATTAATGAACAATTACAAATATTGTATCATTAATACAGAAATGCTTAAATTATTTAACACACCCCCCCTCCAACAAAAACTCACGCCTAATCACCGGCATGCTCGTGCACGTCGAGGGGAAGTGGCGCCACCTGTCTCCAGACGTCCTCGCCGGGGGAATACCGCTCGACGGAGGGGGTGTCCTCGTTTGGCGCCGTCCAGCCGGCCACGGCATAGAGGGCGCCGAGTGTAGAGCCGACCGGCGCTACAGAGCCGAGGTGGAACAGGCTGCGCGGCATCAGCATGGGACTGCACTGAACACACAATGATTATACTTACTGACAAACAGCCTGATTCTCAAAATATCTTAGACAATTTTTGTCTTAAGAATTTGTTAAGAAAACCTTAAGAAATTTGATTGTTTGCTATTGGAAACTTTGCACTGTCACGCGCTCTAAACCAAATGATGACGTCACGGCGGTCGACGAACAGATTTAAATTTTCAAATCTGATTTAGGATTAAGTTTAGGCTTAAAGTAAAGAAAGCTTTGAGAAATAGGCCTCAGAAGGCAGTCACAAACATCTAAGGCCAATTTTAGACTTACGCAGTTCTTAAGAAAATCTTAGAGAAATCTAATCGCATGCTAGTTAAAACTCCGCACAGACACGTCCAGTACGGCAAATGATGATGTCATGGCGCTCAGCGAATGGATTAAATATTTTTCAAGTGTGGTTTAGGATTAAGTCTAGGCTTAAAGTTATGGAAGCTTTGAGAAATAGGCCTGGGAAGCCTGTTCTAGCCTATCAACACTATATCACGTTTATCTATGTTTTAATTAAACATCTGATGATTTATCCACGACGATAATAATACAAGCAAGTCAATTATTTATATTTCTGCATACCGTAGCCCAGACTAGTCGGCGAGGGTCGAAGCAGACGACGCTATTGGTTGTATGTCGTCCGTCGGTGAAGTAGCGCGTCTGCCCCCCGGCTAGGTACAGCACCCCGTTCAGCACGCAGGCACTGTGCTCACCTAACAATACAATAGTCTATGCGCGTAAGTAACGAGTTCATCCATAGTGGCAAATTTGTCACAAATCTTAACTCAGTTGCTAAAGATCAAAAGCGCAGCGCATATTAAAAAAACTTGTCACACTACCACCGCGCAATGGAGAAATAACAAAGAATTTCTTATGTTTGTAGTACCGCTATAAAAAAAACATCTGGTCACACAAAGTCGACAATGCATTGCATTCTGGGATACTCTGATACAGATTGCAGGCAAAAAATGACATTATTACCAATAGCAGATTTTAACGCAAGCAATGCATTTTTAAGATCCACGATGATGTCTTCAAACTTTAAAACTAACATTAAACTCCGCATTACTATTTCTTTGAAAAATAAACAGGTGCTCACAAAGTGCAGCAGGCAAGTGGACTCCAGCTTTAGACCGCCACTGCATTCGCTCAGAGAGTTGAGCGGAGGGGTCTGAGGACACGGCGGTTAATCGGACGCCTTCGCTAGGATTAGGGGAGGAGCCGGGGGAGCGGGACTCGAAGAGATCGGCGTATGGAAAGATTTGAAAGCGGGTCGTTGCTCGCTCCTGAAAAAGACAATTTTACCAACTAGATAATTTTAAATGTCATTGGCAACAATTATAATCATATAGATAATTATCAATTGATAAATACTGCTAATTAAATCATCTTTTAGCCAATAAAAATTAGAAGAAAAACTGCAGGAAAATTGCAATAAAAAGATTTCGTTGATTCTAAATTTTAGTTAGAAATTTAAGAGATTACACTCATTCAGAATTAGTCGTCTCTTAAGTTGATAGCATCATATAGGGTACGTTAAAATATAACGCAGGACTTAATGTAAAATCTAAATTATTCTTTCCATAAAATCTTGTGTTATAGCACAGTATGGTTTTTTGTTTTTTGGTTTTTCTTATCAAGTATGATATGTCGCATACTAGTAAGTTACTTGTTCAATTTTAGACTCATGTGAAGGATACACGCAGGGCTTGGCCTGGGTTTTGAAAAAATATGGCGCCAAAATGTCTTTTTCGCCAATTACAATTTTTTGTCTTCAAATGCTTTTAAAATCGTTTTTGGCTAACTGATATATTCGCAGACAAACTACTTCTCAAATTAATCAACCTAGCATAACTTAACTAGCATAACAACCTAGCATCAACTTAACCGGTGGACTTGACTAAATGTATTTAACCAGAAATTGGCATTCATCAGTGAAATACAACAAAATTAAATATTGGAGAAAATTTTTTTGCTAAAAATTTGCCAAAGTCTCTTGCCAATCTTAAAAAAAATCGCCACTTTCGATTATCTTGTGTCATTTGGCGAATTTGGCTCTATGCAGGCCGAGCCCTGGGTCCGTAGTCACCATAACTGCGACTGCCTAGCTCGAGCGAGTTTTGAGGTCACTCCAGCTAAATCGCCAATGCCGTGCATGCGTTTTGGATGGCGCGACCTCAAACCTCGCTCCAGCTAGGCAGTCGCGACTATGGTGACTACGGTCCCTGGATACACAATATATCATTAAAAAATGTGGCACATCAAAATTTCGTACTGTGGGTGTGAATCCCCCCGTGGCCACGAGGGTGCGCACGGCCTCCCGCAGCCTGACACTCTGCCCCTCCTTGCCCCTCAACAGCCGTGGATCGTCAAACATCGATTCGGCGGAGCGTATCATAGGCAGCGCGGCATCGAGCAGCGGAGCGTGACTGGTCAGTGATGCACGACAAAATTCCAGATCTGACGGACTCATCAAAGGAAAACGAATAGTGGCTAGAACACGAGGGAAATAGTCGGTACATCGGTATGCGTCATTGCCCCGGTCGATTGCGAGGGAGTCCGCGGGGAATTTGAGATTGTAGGAGGCAGTGAGCCAGGCTACAGCAACGTCGAATATTTCCTGTAATGGCAATCACCGCAAGTTGTGCAAAAATAATTATTATTGCGGCGTCGACCAAACATTTAAAGCAGCGTTATGCACAAATAAATATCTACATTTTCAGGATCACGTCACAAAATGTTTGAGGCAAACCCCAAAATATCTAAACAAAGCGACATCAGACAAAAAAATTGACAAAATTGAAACAAAGGCATACAATAAACCAACACCAGATTGAGCATTTGATTAACATAAATGAGTAAAATATCATTCAATTATATATATTTATATATCTCTACAGTAACCATATTTAATGCTGACGCTTCTAAAGCCAGCTCTTAATATGCTACCTTTGTCACAAAGTTAATCTTAAATAAACGGACCTGAACATTTTCACAGTTACCATCTCAGTAGCCGTCACATCATCCCCTTCAAGTATCTCCACCACATCCTCCACCCTCAGCTCAACCACCCCCTCGCCACGCCTCCAACACCCCACCAGGTTTGCCCTGAGGTACGCCACCAGGCTCCGCCTCAATGCCATGCCCACGAGGCAGTGACGCGTACTTAGATCCCACACCTCGACCCAGTTGGCCGATGTCAGCCGCTGTAACAAGGCGACGCGACATTGTTCGAGCAAGGCTGGGATTTGAAGATAACTGGCAGCCGATAGAATCTCGTCGATGTGCTGAAAGTAGTCTAAAGCGCTGCTGGTTGCACCGTCGTTATTTCTGCTTTTGCTCGCGCACGGATGATCAACGCAGCCATCCGAGACGCTATCACAGTTAGACTTGCAGTCTGATTCTAATGTGTTACATTCCACTCGTTTTGATTTGCAAAAATACTCACTATACTCATCAGCTGAACTGCTTTTAATCTCAATCTTGAAGTCTTTTTCCCGCGCATTTGACACATTTGTTTTACGATAATCCGCACATATCCCGTGTCCGGCTCCTTGAGGATAAATTGCACCATCTTCCGATGATAATTCTGTATTGTCTGAAGTTTTTTGTCTATGACAAGATGCACAAGCATAGCCAAAGAACCATTGAAAATGGGCCATTTATTATAACAAGCTGAAAATTCGTTCCGTATGATTTTTAAATTTCAAACTAAATTTGTACTATAACATTGCAAAACCAGACAGTAAGCACAGGACTTAAGGCCGATGGGGATAAGCAGTTTTGAAGATATATATCAGCAATATATATTAATGATATATATCAGCAATATATATTAATGATATATATCAGCAATATATATTAATGATATATATCGCCAATACGCTAATGATTTACAAGCATATTTGAAACAGATCAATACTATTGAAAGTTAGGTATATTCTGTAAGTTTGATCTTTTTTAACTTGATTTTAAGAACGGGTTTTATTTATTCAAGTTGAGTAGTATCACTGAAACCGAATATAATTTGGCTACAGTGTCACGTGATCGGTCTATTTTAATTGTTGCGCGAGAACGGCGCAATCGTCAGAACGACAAACCACATGCGAGTCATGCAGCGTATCGCCCATACGGGTTCAGGATACAAAAATGAAAAATGCGAAACTAAATCGTTTCCTCTTATATCACGGGCACTGGTATCGTATGCTTGATAGGCGTATCCTCGATATATATTGTCAATATATATCATGAAAAATCGCTGATGCCCCTTCACCTTTAGCGTATTAATTATGGACAGAAATCCGATAAACTCCTCAAAACCATCTTCAATTCAGCCTGTTTAAAAAAAAAATGCTACCCCCCTCCCCCTCTCCCCGAATAGAAATTTCTGGCTACACGCCTGGGTAGGACTAGTGCCTCTCCTGGATGCTTCAGATGCCTTGCGATTGCCGCTAACGCGTCGGAGGACACGAGGGAAAGATGAAGATCCGTAGACGCGGCATCCTTCATCCCACTGGCCGCCAGGCCTCGAAAATAATCACTGGCTTGTAGCAAATCACTTCGAGAGACTACCACGCTTCGTCCCTCGCCGGAAATCAATCGAATCTTAGGATCATCCAAGTCTTCGCGCGTCGAATTCATGTTCGGCAGTAATTCCGTTAAAATCTCCGTTTAGCCGCTATTGGCAGCTATAATACGTTTAAACACTAATAGTTTATTTACAAAATAACAATTACGAAAAACAACATTGACAGCATTAAGTTAGTATATAATCACTAGAGAAGCTCTGATGCTATACAGCTTGAAGTAAAACCATGGACCACCGGAAGTTTAGTAGAAGTTAGGCCCTGTGGCTAGACACTTCCGGTTGATCGTGATTTTGGAGTCTTTTTTTATGACAACAACAAACGTGATTGGAGGATTGG
>JAQIWG010005873.1:0-13981 GCA_034695025.1 Chamaedrilus cognettii | reverse complement strand
AGGCAGCCAGGCAGCCAGGCAGGCAGGCAGGCAGGCAGGCAGGCAGGCAGGCAGGCAGACAATCAGAGTGCTTGTAATAAATCCGAGCGCGGCGTGATCGGTCAGTCATTGGCCGACTGCTACTACTGCTGCTGCTGCTGCTGCCGCTGCTGCTTCACTGCTGGTGCTGCTGCGAGCGATAATAGAGCGATATTACGTGTCAGGTCCCGCGGCTTGTGTGCGGAGCGTGCGCTCGGCTCGCCAATAGAGAATTAATAAAGTTAAGACTTATTTCGGAACAATCACTGGCGCCGCCGCCTCGGTCGGGCCCCGGCCAGGTCCGGTCGGGTCCGGTCGGATCGGCCCTGCAGCGCGCAGGCAGGTCGCCGGAACACGCTCGTCCGCCGTGGACGGGGTCTGATGATGCCTTAATGCGATGCGGCGACTCGGGGGTTAATGGTTCTGGACGCACGCCTCGGAGAAGCACAGCGGTTGTCGCAAACTGATGCTAACCCCACCACGAAATATTTAAATTATTGCGCGCAACAATTCACGTGTTTTTCACAGACTGATAGGTTCTATTACCCATCAATCTGCGAAGAACACGTGAATTGTTCCGCACGTGTAATTATAACGTACCCTATTCGGTATGTCAGATTTTCGCTGAATTGATGAAATTGATATGCCTAAACTTTGGTATTAATATTGAAACGTACGCTAAATGTTCGTATTTAAACGAGAGTCCTACTAGGCCTAGCTATGCTCCGCTTATCTCTGTCATGTCACTTAATTGTCAACAACTACAGCAAACATCGGTCTATTATTCCACGTTCTTGCATTTTCTTCCACTATCTTCCACTTTCATCTTCTTCTCAATTTTTCGTATTTTCGAAATCCATTCTGAAGCCTGGCCGTTAATATTCATGAATTCACTCGAACATTCACCGTGAGTAAAAAAGAAGGCAGCAAACTCTTGTGTAAAACTTTGCCAAACGCTGACCGATTAAAAGATATCTTTTATGTTTAGAAAGAGGACGAAATTTCCAACGAATTACATGTACCAAGGTTTCGCAATGGAGTCCATGCTGAGGAAGCTAAAGGATCAATACCGTCGATTTCAGAAACAGTACAGGTAGCATTATCATTTCCTAAGTTTGTATTTGTATCACTGAAACAGTTGCTGAGACAGGGATCATCTTTATGGTTAGCTATACACTCAGTTTCACTCATGAAGTAGGCCTAACAACGGTAGGCTAAGGTCGGTATTGGTCTATACTCAGTGGCGTCGCCAGCTATGTGGCACTGTGGCTCGTGCCACACTTGAACTCAACACATTTTTAAGGATTGAAACTGCTCGCATATATCATGCAAATTATAAATGCTATTGCGATTCAACAATTTCATTGAATATACGCCCGTATACAATTAACCGGATTCTTCAAATTAATATTTAAAATCCGCCTGGAGTGTTTCCATTATGCAACAGTTTGAAATTAAGAGCATTATTCAGGCAAATTGTGCAATGAAATTTAATAATATTTTGTGATAATTTTCATGCGCCACACCTAAAGCAAAATCCTGGCGACGCCACTGTCTATATTATAGTCCAGCGTCGACAGGATCGCCAAGAATTGACTTTCTTGCACACTGACTGAAGGTTCTGGAGGAGCACTGCTGTGTGGAGGCTGTCAGCAGCAATCCACTTGTTTTACAGCATGATGCAATTGACAGAGGACTTCGTGTTGGGCTGCTGGTGTTCAGGTCAAAGACGAATAGTTTCAGCATCTGATATGACATGACTTGATGTGAAATTTCAGTTGAATATATACAGCTTGCGAAAAATCGAGTAAACTGAGTTGTTATGCTAAGAAACGAACGAGTTTGATCCATCAACGTTCTCAGTGTATTGCTTCAACACTATTGCGCGATACCCTGGTAATCAATATATGTAATTTATTATAAACGTCGTCCTCTCTCCATTCATGAAAGAATTTTTTTAATCAGTCAACGGTGGCAAAGTTACAGCCATTGCTCTAGTGCCACCCTTTTTTTGACTAACGGTGTATAATTTGTAATTGTCATTTCTCGTAGTCGAGTTCATAATGCAATTTGGATATTTTAGTTCTTCAAAAGTTTCACGCCGGTCTGTATCATCCTGTTTGTTTTTGCTCATTTTCAATATCAACCATTTACTGCACATTTTACATGAATTTTAAATGTTGTCAATAATTGCAACGTCTGTACTGTGCCAAGGTGCCTGACCCGGACATTATGACACAAAACTGTTGGGCAGGACGAAGCGTTGTGGCCGAGTGGTCTAAGTCGCGGTCTCGGATTACGAATGCGACAGTCGTCGGTTCTAATCCCGGCCCCGGCGATGATTTAGAGTCACTTCGCTCACCTTTGGCGAGGATGGTTTAAATTTGTCAGCCACAAGTGTTCCTATCGATGTCTACCAGTCTGCCTACCAGCGACCATCAGCTGGTGCAATGAGGCGTCACCTTTTCTCTGCTAGGGAATACAACAACAACAATAGCAGCAACAACAACAATAAAAATAACAACAGCAACAGCAACAACAACAACAGCAACAAAGGTGTGTTTGTTCGTCAACTTGCCGCGGGTGGCGCAGCCGTGAGCGTGAGCTTGTGCCAAGCAGATCTGTTCTACGCCTTCCTCCAAGTCGCGTTCAGCCCAATATTGAGGGCTTCAGGTTCCCCTCCACAGTGAGTATCCAGGTGTTCCTGGACCTCCGCTTCGGTCGCTTCCAGCCCTTTGGTGGGATGCCGATGGCGGCTCTCAGTGCCCGATTGTGGTCCATAGCGGGGTCCCCGCGAGCGATATGGCCAAACAGTTGCAGGCGTCTCTGACGTCTTGTCTCCGACACGACTGATTGCTGCGTCCGGCGTCTGACTTCGATATTGGTCACATGGTCCTTGTACGAAATCCAGAGAATGCGACGCAGGCACCACTGATCGAAAGCATCTAGCTTCCTTGTTAGCATGGCACTCAATGTCAAGCACCCAGAGGCGCGTGAGGTGGTGTATTATTGTGAGGGAGGAGTTTCTTCGTGCGCCCTCTTCGCGGCGACAATCGTTCTGTTTTCAACGCTGGTGCTCCAGCGCGCGTTGCATGCCGGGATTGGTCGGACGCGAACCGAGCGGCTTTGATTCACTTTCGTCTAATTGGTTCTGGGCGGTCTCATTATGAGGCGGGAATTCAGGACGCCTTGGTAAATATTGAACTCTGCCGCTGCAGCAGTCGGGCGGCCGATCAAGCAAATACTGCCCCGAGGGATTAAGCGACTTGGACAAAAAGGCTCTACACGTGAACCAATTTTTACTTGGCACGTATAAGCGTAGACTACGTGTGTGCGCTTAGTTTAGAATTTATGTGAAACGTTTATCACATGTGCACGTAAACGTAACAAACTTAAGGGAGTGCTTATGATTTTGGATATGAAGATTCAAGTTAAATTGCTACGATATGAAATGGACTGTACGTGTAAGACAGGTGACTTTCAGAAGCGGTATCAAGAATATCTCCTTGCAAGATGGCCGTAATTTTGTACAGTAAAATAGTTATCAATGATATATGTATAGTAAAGATAGAACGATATTATTATATTACAGGAATGTCTTACTACAGTCATTTTATAGTCGGGCTGTGAAAAGTGTCCGCTTCCGGCAGAAACACGTTGAAGTGCTAACGATAATTGCCCAATATTGACTTAGCACTAAATACATGTCCATTTTAACGAGCGCATGTAGGCCTATTTTATTAAATGTAAATCCTGAGATTCGCAGTCTAACGAAGTCCTATATAGGCTATCTGTAGCAATTTACAAGCAGGGCCGGCGTTATGGCCCCCCGCACCCCAGGTCGGAGGGAAGGGGGGGGGACGGCTGTGGGGGGCCCCAGTTGGAGAAAAAGTTTAGAAATTGACATTGTAGTTATTTATGAAAAAAGTCATATTTGAACGTTTCGCAATCATATTTGGTGGGGGCCCACTGGGTGATCATTAGGGGCCCACTTTTGTGAAAAATTTCTGTCAGCACCTTCCCTCCTCCCTCCCCCCCCCCTGTTTGTGAGTTCATTTTGAAAGAAAAAATGAAGCTCGAAAAGGTGCAAATCTTATAGGCCTGGAGTCATTTTTTGCGACAATTTCCATTATTTCATCATTACATTTACATTCAATAATCACTAATAGCGGAACTTCTCCGTGTGTATTTTAGAATGTGGTCAGCGGACCACACTCTAAGCCCCTCCCACTCACAGCGAGCACGCTCACTGCACGCTCAGCCACGCCCTCCACTTCACTGACCACCGCTCCACATGCATAGACTCCGTGGAAGGAGGCTGCAGGCTACTATAGGGAGGAAGCCTCCACTGCACTTTTCTCTCAAACTATTATGCAGGCACGGCCAGTGCATGGAATGCCGTGGATCACTCAGTGGCGACATGCCAGCATGGCAACAACCTACGGCTACATCTGTATCTACTTCACTTCAATTTAATGTAACTCAAAGATTTTAGTGTATTAATATCGGAGCAAGGCTGTATTAATAAGAAACTGTTGCATATGACTGAGTCTGATATACAGACAGGGAGTTATATAAACTTGGATCTGATGATCTCCGCGTTAAAGTTCCAAGTTTTGAGAAAGCGTTGCTTTTTTCGTGCGAAAGACATTTCGCATGCCAGAGCGAAGATCATGAGCGCAAGGGGAAATTAAAGGAAACTTCGTTTCAAAACGAAGGGGATACAGTGTTTATTCCGCGTGTATGGTTCTTATATTCGAATTACAATAATAATAATAGACTCGACATTGGACTGCAGGCAAAACACTCTTTTCAAACTCGGAAGGTCTTCAATTATATGCATTTTGGCCCTACCCTCAATTTAAAATGCATGAATTTTGACTTTGTCGGAAAAGGGCTCCACATTTTACTCAGCATGGTCTCCACATTTGGTTCTGTGGTCTCCACAAATTGCTTGATGATGATGCATTCAGGCGACGAATGCGGTGGCGTCGTGTTCAGGGTGCACTGGGGCCCCTGTATAATATCGTCAGCCACATTTTTTCCAAGTCGCAACAGATGTCAGCAAACTTAGAAGGACCAAGCTTAAAATCATGCAAGTTTTGTACTCTCCGCGTGCAGCAATAGAAAGAAGAAAAAAGCGATTAATAGTATATAGTGGTATTGAAAATTGATCTGACAAACTACTACACATCGGCACAGTCACCTGCCCCTCCCCCGCTAGTGACTACTTATTGGTGCCAATTTTTGCTAGCACGGCGCCCCCCGTGCAGGCCCGGGAACAAAGAATTGGCTTGCAGCCAAGAGCTCCCCGGGCGGGTAGTAAAAGACGACTAAAGAAGGGAGAGCGGTTCTGTGGCGGCCCTCTTACACAAAACCGGACCGTAATAGTCTTTGATGCTACACACGGTCCTTAAAATTAAACCCAACCCAACCCCTAGTACGACGCCACGATTTGCTTCAGTTCTTGTTCTGAAGTTTTTGTGCGGGAACGGCGTTTGAACAGTACAGTCATTGCACAGTGTCGTGTTTCTCTCTGTTCCGTGCACGCCTTAGCGCAGACGGGTCGCCTATAAATGGCGCCCTGATAGGGATAAATTGGTAAGAATTAGCTCACGCCGCAGCCGCACCCGTCTCGCTGCGGCCGCAGTGGCGCAAAGAAGGGAGGGGAGAAGATCAATGGGGCATCCGCTTCGGGTGCCAAGTGTCAGAGATGCTCGGGGTCTCAAATAGGTGTCAATTTTTATTTATTTTTTACATACTAAGCTTAGAGTGCATTTTTTTCGGTTTTAGCAGTAAGTCGGCGGGGCCCGCCACAAAGGGCGCCCTCTTCGGCCCCCCTGAAGAAAAAGCATTTGCTTTGATACAGTATAGTAACTATCGAAAAATCTCATACCTTTCTCCCCTCCCCGACGCTCGCCATTTTGCACAGGAGGAAAAAGTTTCCACCCAAGCGCCTGCCACCTCTCTCTCCCTCTCGAGTTTCTTGTGAGGCGGATCCTCCACCCTCCCCCACCCCCCCCCCCCCACCCCCCCCGCTTGAGTGTTTCTGGGGGGCAATCTCACACTTTCTCTCCGGGATCTTGAAACCGTCGCTACGCCTCTGAGCGGCCGTGAAGCAAGTGGCTAACGCCCCTCGAGAGGCGCGACTAATTGAATTCAAACGGGCGCGATTAAAGGCGGCGGCGGCTGCGCACAGCGGCAGCGGGGATCGAGCTGTCGAGCTATAGCTAGTCGCGGCAGCAGGGGATCGAAGCTAACTAGCCAAACCAGCAGGGTATCGAGGCTAACTAGCCATAGCAGCGGGGGATCGTGCTAGATCGAGTCACGGCGCTGAAGGAAGCGAGAGGATAGTCGACGGACTCATTGTCAGACAGGAGACGGCTTAAATTAGCGGCGTGAAATTTGTGACTACTGCAAGCGTGTCGGGTAGGAAGCACCGGAGACCTTAGCTAGTTTACTGGTTTTCTATTTATACTAAATTTGCAAAATGGTGCTATTTTCATCCTTTTTAGAATTTAGAGCTCTTCGTGCAGTAAAGTGGACTGGTTAAACTTAGGGCTGGTTTCTCCAACACAGAAATGGTGGTTCAGGATTTAGCCTATGCTAAAAGGTGGGCTAAATCCTGAACCATCATTAAATCCGTGATGGAGAAACCAGCAGTAAGCGTCTAACGATCTAATCCAACTCGTGCTTGGAACCGTTATTTCATACACGCGCGCACGAGCATAGCCTACAAGCGGCGAAATGACGTCACGAAATGACGTCATTTCGCTGCTTGTATTTTTCCGTGCATCCACGAAATCATGGTGACAAATTAGTTTTGGCTTGCTAGCCGTTAGCGTGCCATTAAAGTTTGATGAAACCGTGATTTTTTTATGTAAAAATGTTTAAAATTAAAATGCAAACAGCGAGCTAGCGTGATGGTGGTACAATGGAACTGACTGTACCGCTGCGAGCTCACGCGCGACGGCAGCAGTCAAAGGAACTGCGACGCGACTTTGACGTCCGTATTTTAATTATCAATTTTTCGTGCACGCGCAAAATTACGGCTTTATTACGGTCTGATCTAAGTGTCTCGTTCCGCGATGCATTTTTGCGGGCAGATTTGCGTGCGTGAAAAGTTAGTCATTAAAATACGGGCAGCGAGCTAACGCCACAAATTACTCACAACGCAATTGACTGCGGACTACTACCGCTGCGAGTCGACGCGCGGCGCAGCAGTCAATGGAAGTCAATATGAAGTCACTTCAGCGCTTGTAGTTTAGTTATAAACTTTTCATGAATGCAAATTTGCATGCAAAAAATGTATCGTGGAACGAGTATAACCTTGCGTTGCAATTGATCGTAACGCTGCTATATGTAAGCCTACTGTGACAAAAAAGTTAATAATTTTTTGTCAATGAGCAATTTTAATCATACATGTATAGCCTATGCACGCATTGGATGCGTTTAAAGAGATTAGTAGATGATGATCAGTGGCGTATAGCCTACACAAGGATTTCGGGCTCCCGAGCCGAATAAATTTCTTGCGTTCTCAAAATGACTGCGACAAAATAAATAAATTTGGCACGCATTGGCGCACATCCCACGGGCCACGACCCCCTGACACAGACGCCCGGGGCTAGGATCGGCCGCTCATAGCCCCCCCCCCGTCCGCTCCGTCGCTATATGCTACTGATTATGAATCTTGTAAATTTTTATCACAGGATCAAAACGTAAATCAATGATAGTGAAACAAATATAAATGAACTAAATTGGCGTATATCGAAATTCAGCTGAATAGTAACTTCATGCATAGGCCTATGTCGGATCAATTATAACATAAGAAGAAGAAAAAACTAATTATGCAAACAATTTGGTATAAGCAACTAGACCTATCACTTCAATTTTGCTAGCAATCTGCGAAGAAATAAATGTTAATAAAAAATAAGGAAATATTTGCGCTCGTCACGCCGCGTTAATGCGTCAGAGGCGAGATAACAGAACACCGACGAGATAAGATAAGAGAATGACTTGCAGTGATATCTCGCGCCTTTGTAATTGCATCAATTACCACTGTGATGGCATTGTTTTAGAGAACAATTCCGACAGTTACCACCGACTCCGTTGCGCCGAACTATAACGTCCTCAAGTACCCGCGGCAATCCAGCTCATTCCGATTGAAGTCGACCTTATCTGACGCTATCTGAGAGAAGTGGGCGCTTGTATTTATTCAAAGGCGTCACGTCGCCGCTTTTAATTAAACGCAGCGCGCGCGGACCTGAATGGTCTCTCTGAGAGATAGGGGAGAAGAATAACAGAATTATTAGGACACGATTACAGATCAATTGAGTTTGAGCGATAATTAAGCTTTAATCACACAAAGCCGCCGCTGTTTGTCACACCTGGTTCGTAAACAGAGAAGGCTCGTTTGTCCGCGTTTCAGAAGTTCAAGAAATCGTCGCGAGAGATTATTTTATTACTGAGAACAATTTCGTATCGAATTGGATGCGCTAATTAACGTTATCGAAATTATAGTTTTTATTAGCTGTTTTTCGACGAACGTTACCGAGCAATGTTATGTCTATTCTGAAAATAGATTTAATTAAAACTGATGCGCATAGGCCTGCACCGCGTTTCAAACCTTAGCCGTGCACGTGTATGACACTTTTTGCGAACGTTAAGCTACAACTTATAAGACATAGTGACCGCGCTCGTATCAAGAAAAACGCAAAAGAATATCGCAAAGGACGACTTTAATTGCAAGGACGCGAAGCATGAAGAATTAAAAAAATTAAAATAATACGACTTTATTTGCGTAAGCAGACCACTCCATAAGTAAAACATTTCGTGACTCATAAGAGTCACAAGAGACAGGTCGGAATATATATATTGTAGTCCTATAGCCGGCAGCTTCCAAAACAGTCTCAAAATCTACACCAACCATACAACCCAGCACAGAAATCATGATGGAAAGTTCCAAGTCCTTCAGCATAGAAGCGCTGCTCGCCAAGCCCTCCCAGTCCCAACGCCTCGGGGCGCCCCCTCACGCCGATCCTGACTCGGACGACAGCGTGCGGCGGTCCGGAGCCTACCCGAGCTCCCCCTCCCGACCCGCCCACCCGCCGCGGGGGCCAGGGGCACACCCCTACAGTTCCCCCTCCAGGAACGCTCACCCGGCGCGGGAGGCTACCCCCGTGTACGACTCGGACTCGGCTCGATCGACTCCGGTGAGCAGCCTGTGCAGCCAGGACGGAGACTCCCGGGGTCCCCACGACGGGATTCAACGATCCACGGATTCGGCGAGTCCGCTGTCTATCCAGGAGCAGCTGCTCCAGGCCGGAAGGGTTCAGGGCCTCATGCGGTCTTCGGGGGGCCTCGGCGGGCCGCTTGGCTGCCCCCTGGGAGGCGTCCACCCGGGAGGGGCGCAGGGCATGGGCCAGAGGAGTCCCTTCTATGCGGGCTTCGGGGGAGTTCCCCCCGCAGGGATGGGACCCCAACAGGGGCCGGGCGGTATGGGGTTCAGAGGGCATCACCCGGGCGCCGCGGGGGCCATGTCGCTGCTGGCGGGGAGCGCCTTTCATTCGCCTGGGGGCGCTGGGGGAGGGATGTCCCCCCCGGGGGGAGGGGACCCCTCGTTGAGGCTGGCCCAAGCGCAGGCCGCGGCACACATGCAGAACCTGCAGCTGGACTGGCTGGCACGGGCCGGGGTCTACATGCCCCGCATCATGGACTACAACGGTGGGTTACTATACTTCATGGGTTATATATGGTCATGTTGTAGCCTATACGAAGATTACAGATTTAAATTTGTTATTCATCATCAAGGCAGTCTAGGCAGAGCATAATAAAGAAACAGAAACTTCAAAGCTTATAGTTGAAGTGCGAGCTAAATTGCAGTGAAACGACACAGTAACGATCTAGACCTCACATAGTTGACGAAATAGTCATTAATAATACATGACGAGTCATTTTATTATATCATATACTATAACTGCCTCTTTGTCGTCTGCTCTCTTAATATCCATGTTTCCACACGGACTATGTAGAGGTTTTTGCGTCCCGGTGAGGACTGCTGGAGCTGAGTTTCACGGCCCAATGCCCTTTCTGACGCCAAACAAATAAATCTGGCTCTGCGGTTGGCATTTGTAGCGACACTTGTGTGCTTAATAGCCTTGCTGAAGGGCATCTGGCTTCATGGCATCAAAGTTGCCGCCTCCGAGACTTGAATCCATGCAGGAAGACAAACGTCCAACATAAATAACCACTACACCACAGCCCATCTCTTTTATATGTCATATACGAGTAGCATGAACTATGAGCATATGAATTATGATATTAGTCATATGGAAGATGCTTTTGTTATGAAATTATGTGGAATATGCATATACCAGAAATTCAGTTTGTATAAACTATTTGAAAACAATTTCGTGCAGCTTCGGCTGTTTTGAGTTTAGAGCTTGTTCGAAAATTCATTTTGAAAAAGATATCCTACACAAACTTCTACAATATTTGATATTGAAGTGTCAAATTGAAGATTACCTTGAATCTTATAAAGTATGCAGATATTCCGGACTTCAGTGCAGGCTTCAAGTAGAATTTAAAATAAATAAGAATATGCAATTTAAAATCCTATGTATCCTATATAGTATTCTTAAAATAGATATTACAGAATAATCGTGCAAGGATACAATTTTCAAAGCAGTAGATACAGATAAAAACGTCAACCACAGGCAGTTCAGTCATTTTTTATTTATTTCTAAACTAGTTTTATTGATATCTTCATAATTTGACCGTCCTACATATTGAGTTGCAATGGATCGCCTCGGGACACGCTTCACTTTGACCGTTCTTGGTCGAGTCGGGTCAGGTCAAAATCTGAATGGGTCACATATGGGGTCATTTCATATGTTTAAGAATATCGTTACACTATTTGATACTGCAGTATTGAATTGAGAATAATTGCATAATTATTTCAGTATCTTGAGTTCAATGTCATCACATTCATTTTAGTGAATACCAACAATTTTATAGAAAGATTTGTAAAAAAAATTGTGGCGCTAAATACGGGTCGGAAGTTGAGTGAGCTCAATCTCTACTGGTGGGTGGGGTCAACATTTCAGCATGTTGGCATGGGTCAGGATTGGTCGGGTCAATTTTATGGTGTGACAAGTCGGGTCGGGTCACTATAAATGGACCCATGCACAACACTGAAACATCATCAAAATCAATGCGTTTCGAAGTTGGCTTGATATTTTTATCATATCTCAGTCGTCTTAAACGCAGACCCATTCCTCCATTCATTTCACAGCTTGAATTGTGAATAAATTTGGCATGAACGCATTAATGATATGTTGAACTGTTTGAAAATTCAATATCATCACATTTAATTTCAATGCGCGCGTATAACACAGTGTAATTTTTAAGCGGATTTAGAAACCTTCATGAGATTGCACGACAATCACTTTTTTCAAAGATACACCATGAATTACATCCAAACAGTTGGCCACTTTGATTCATTATTACATCTACCAGCTTTCAGAGCATCATTTCTCGACTCAATCCCCGACGTTATGATCTGGCGGCAGATGAGCTGACCCCTCTATTCATTTCCACAATTCACTTCGACGAATGAAAGGAACGATCAAAGTTCCGTCTCATCTCACGCAGTCACTGTCGCACTCGGGACTAAAAGCTTTGGCGTGCTGAACCCTCAGCATCTGTTGTCCAGCAGAGTCCATCAGGGGCGGTTCCAGAAATTGTTGGCAGAGAGGGGGGGGGGGTAACTCACACGAGCCGATACTTTTTGCCTCTTGCTGACCGGGGGGAGGGGGATGTATTTCTTTAATTTCGCTTATTTGACCGTCCATTTCCTAACTTCAACATTGAAAATAATTGACTTAACGTGCGAGTGAGGGGGGGATGGTTGGGGGGGGTGCATCCCATTTCATGCCCGACGTAGAACTGCCCCTGGAGTCGATAGAGGGATTTCTGTCCCAGCGACAGCTGATAGAACTGATCCGCCTGGCACTGGATCCATCCATGATCCACCTCCTCCTGGCGCAGGCTGGAGACAGCTTGACTCGCGCGCCCGTGACCCCATCCGACCCTGGACGCGGGGTCAAGCTCAGTCTCTTTCCTCCTTTCATCAGTCACTCTGTCTAAGTCGGACCGTCCAGCAGCAGCAGCAGCAGCCAGCAGGGGCTGTTTCTGATATTTTTGGTGGAGGGGGGGGAGGATAGCTTACGCCAGCAGATACTTTTTTCCTGCAGTGCAGAATTCGCGACCCGTGGTGGGGTGGGGGTGGGGGGAGCGTGGGGTGCTGACAGAATTTTTTTGCCACTCAACTGCCATGATGAAAAAACCAGATGAGCCTTTGCCCTTTTGCTCTCAGCGATGTTTCTGTCCTTCTCTTCTTCTCTTCTTCAACAAACTTAGCTTCGCATGTGCTACCACAGGGAATACTTTCTGCTGGTGCATGCAGAGGGATGATTACCATAATTGCCTTGATTTCCCTCCCTTAGTTTTCAAATCTTTAACATCGACAAATTTTATCTTCTCTCTTTTTTTATGAACAATAAATGCTTGTTGATTGCTATTTGCTATCATTGATTTGGTCAAATAAAGTTGACATAAACGTAAACTTGACATGCTGGTTTATGAGGGAGTGGGGGGTGGTTCATTCCCTCTCACCCCCAACGTATAAAGCGGCCCCTGGTCGTCAGTCACCTAACTAATCCCGGTCGTTTTCAATCAGCCCGGCGTTATTTGTGCTAATGAATTCTCGGCGATTAATTGGTGCAATTACGGGTCGGTCGGTAACACGGCGATAGAGTGGTCATCGAGGACCTAATCTGAGCTCGCGCCCGACGCGTGGCGGCGTTCATCGACCATCAGCGTCACTAATGCCGTGACGCCGTGAATGGAGCTTTAATCTGCAGCACGGATGCTGCTGCTGCTGCTGCTACTGCGTGGGTGGTTCTAGATGAGAGGGGATGCACCCCCCACCTCATCGGCATGTTAAGTCAATCTTTGTCAATGCTAAAGTAAGGAAAGTAAAGAAAATTAAGGCAAAATAAGCCAAAGTAAGACGATGATCCCCCTCCAACAGCACTAATCATCCCTCCCCCGCTATAGCATACTAAACGAATTTTCGCCAGGCAAAGATAGTTTCGCTAGCAAAAATTTCCGCTATTCCCCCCCTCCTCCCCCAGGTCGTAGTTCTAAAAGAAGGAAAAAGTTTGTAAGTAAAAGAAAAAAATATAACAGTGATTGACAACCCTTTCCAGTTGTCACTTTAGCACGGAAAAATCGGGATCATCCCCCCCCCATCAAAAACATCTTGAACTCCACCTCCCCCCCTGTGCTGCTCGACAATAAAAGAGCTAATCTCCAGTCGACGCTCGGACAAGAGAATGGCCCGCGGCAGATAGAGGGCTTGCAGTCAGAGACCAGCTGTTTGGACATTGGAGGCGGCTGGCAACATGTCTCGCGTGGCTTCACGCGGCTGTTGTATAAAGATCTTGCCACTAACGTTTGGATGCTCGACAACCAAGGATAAAGGCTGCAGGCACGCGTGATCGGGCTTGCAGTTTTTGATTGGTTGTTGGTTCATTTATTTTGTGTTCAGTTTTGAATTATAAGCTGTACTGAGATTTCAGACATCAGACTTTGAAAGTTTATGCTTTTTTGCATAGTTGTTTCGCACGTGCGAAACGCACTTTATGATTGATGAAAAGTGCACGCATTAAAACGCACTTTATTCTGTGAGCGCACTTTACTTTTTTTCACTACTAAATTATTTTTTCTTTATTATCCAGTCCTGCTTGTTACCAACTAACCAAAACATTTAAGTGCTTTCACAAATTTTCACCGTAGTCTGTTAAACAAAATAAACAAATCAAGTTGTCTAGTACTCTAGTCACTCTAGTGTTATTACTCTATGACTCTAGTTTTATTCACTACTCTATGTTAATGTGAC